>JBAIZL010000001.1:18657500-18665000 GCA_036971475.1 Prosapia bicincta | reverse complement strand
ATCTTAGAACAGTAATTAATAACAGACCGTCATTATTAACTGTGAATATGATGTATAAACTGACATTAAACATATCCAAGAGCAAGTGATGCCGTTAGGGTCAAAGTCCAGAGGTTAGTTGTGCAGAAACGTAGTAAGGTTACGCAGACGTCGTTATATGAATATAAATGAGAGTGGGCGCACATTACGGGAATAACAAGCCTCGTATCTCCCTTGACCTAATTAAAAGGTTTCATGTTCGTGTTAAACTTAAACATTTGTCATTGACTTTACAAATATTATTTATAATTCTAGAAACCAAGGGGTAAGTCACCGTTACATTGGTTTGTTGTAATGTAAATATATCGGTTGGAATGAAATGATAATTGTAACAGATCCTTACTGTTTAAAATAAACCTAAAACATTTTCATAAAAAAAAGGTTATATATATATATATATATATATATATATATATATATATATATATTCTTATATAACAATAAGAAACAGCTGAGATTTTTCAAATACAAGAATTATTTATTAATAAATATTAATATTAAATTGTTATTTATATATATATAAATTATAAAATAACCCTTGTACTTGAATAAAATCTTTTGTTCTAGATAAATATGAATTAAAATAACAACAAATTTCTTCATAAAGTGTAACCGACGAATAGAAAACAACACTGCAAAATACTTCGTTTGAATACAGGTTTGAACATATTAAATCTTTATGATCTACGAACTGATATTTCGTGTAATAATCCCATGCCTCAGAGAAGGAACGAATAACAGAATGCAAACACAATAATGCATGTAAATAAGGCAATAAATCATACCATCAGACTAAAATTAGACGTATTTTGTCATATTTGGAGTTATATTGAGTTCAACACATTTTACGTTTGTCTGTTTTTCACACTGTAACAGACGATTCCTAAAAGAACATTGGGAAGTTAATTATAACAGGTCATTGTGTAAAACATTTGTTGTCCAAATAGCCATAGGTCAAGTTTTGAGGACCTGTTTCCTGCAGATTGGATACCTACAGGACTTGGTACCAATAACAGGAAAGGGAGTGTATGAAGAAAGGATATTTTAATCACAGGAAAGCGTACGCAGAAGTAAGGATACAAGTTAATACAAATGTACTTACAAAAAAATCGTAAAAGCAGAAAAACTACTTACCATGTTAGCGTGCTTTCAGGGAAACCAGTGGAATTAATGGATATAACGTACTTACAAAAAAAAACTGTTTAATATATTGTATAATTTTACTGTTGTTAAATTTCTCATTGTGATATATTGATGTCCTATCTAATATTTTAAAGCATTCTGTTGGTTGCACTATTTATCTTAAGGCTTCAATCAGTCGGTAGTGCTTGAGTAATTAAGTAAATATGTAAATGACTGGTAATCAAATACGTACCTGAACCTACAGTTATTTGATTCAATATTTAATCCACTAGATTTTAATTTTATTATTTTAGTTAAACAATTGAATTTGAAGATTTTATAAATTAAATATCCGTGAATAGTGTTATTACAATCATAAACAATGTCTTTAGTAAATAAATCTAAAATTTACTGATCCTCCTAAATATGTTAAATATTTAGATTGAATATCTGGGTTCGAATTCAATATGAAATAGAAAATATTTGTTCCACATCTTCTTTCCATGATCGCTTCATTCCCCTATGCATTTTCTAATGATTCGGATAACACCTGTCCTAAAGATAAACACGTAGGATAAAGTATTTCAAACAGTAAACTGTTTTCTTAATGAGTTTACGTAGCTTATTATTTCATCTATGTCTTATAATATTATATCAGCCCTTTTACCCTAAGGGTTTTCCATTCACAAAGTGTAATGACCGTTCAGTATAGTTCTATTTATAGAAAGGGCAAGCCTACTTCGTTCTATTCTATTGATAAAGGTTTCTTTTAGATTTATGTTAAGCCTATTTCTTTTTCCTTTTATTTATACGTTATCTCTAACACCGTAATTTTTAAACCGTTGCCCTACAACATTGCCGCTATAAAAATATTTTCTTTATTGGATCTGCTACAAGTAGTCGTATAAATTTTGTACATTTCACTTTGTGACAGGTTTCATTGTCGAACGGGAACTGTAAGATTACATAGTCGCTGTCCAAAGATAAAAGGCAATTTTATAGCAATGGCATTTTAAACGTTACAAGTAAACACTGTTAGGACTATTAAAAATTGATTTAACCCACAATTAGACATTGTATCTTACTGATCTCCAATCAAATCCAAATCCCTTACTATTCATTGCAAGTCGTTACAGCTAAAGATTTTTTTTGAATGAAAAATCATTGTTTAAAGACTTGAAAGAGGTAAATATAAAAAAAAAATAATGAAGTTAAAAGAAGCTGAAAATGCACTTTATTGTAACTGAGGCAGGTTAAGGAGTTGTGAAATTAGGTGGAACTTTAAATGAAACCATTTATGCAAATATGTAATATAAAAATGTGGGTGATGAACATTAAAATCTCTCAACAAGTTTTGGGAGATTACGATACTTCGACGCACTTCAAGTAACAGCGTAATGTGCAAATCCTTACAAAGGTATAAAGAAAATACAGTCATTTTTAATTAAAAGTTTTATAAGAAATTTTAGTTTAAACTAATATAATAAGAATTTCCTTAGATTTTTTTTTTTGATGAGATAAACTTTTACGCTTTATCATTTTACTGATTAAAACATTTATCCATTCTCTAACTACATGATATTCGTCTTCTTTGTTTGTTAAGGAAGCATTTACACGCCATAAACCCTTGGCATTTAATTGTTTTGTGGAAGGTTTTGTGGACGAGAAAGTGATGTGTTTTCTTATGGAAACGGTGTGCTTCTGTTTAGAGGCTAATGTGGTGTAGAGGATGGTATTTTGAATCATAGGGAGATTTTGATATCTGATATGCTTTGGAGCTTTGGGTGCATTTTGTTTATGTGCAGTGGAAGGTTTTGTGCACTGACGGTTGTTGTGATGCTGAAATATCTGGGCCAGCATATGATTTCGTGAATGTATTGGATTAAAGGACCTGTGTTCGGTAAATACACTGAAGGTGTTTTCTCTGAAGTAGCTGCTGATTATTTACCCTTCTCATTTACCATCTTCTAGAGCCATGTTTTCTAACAGTCCATCAAAATTTCGTAGCCAGAGGTAAAGCCTACACTGTTCAACCTTATGATAAATAAAGTCATAGACACCATGCATACCATACCTCGTATCCAGGGCCTGTTGTATGCTGACGATCTTCTCTTAAGGGCCAGCAGCAGTAACATCATTGCTCTACAGAAGTGTATAAACGATGCTTTACAGAGACTTGGAAAATGAGCAGAGCATAATGCCATGACCGTAACATCTCGAAAACGACGTTCCATCATCTCTAACTATCGAAATGTGAGCTTAATATATAAGAACTCAATGTTGTCTAGCAGCGATATTTCAATATACTAGGGAGTTACATTGGATTGACCTATGCCATGGTAACCATACATTTCCGATTGTGCTAAAAAAGCTATTAAAAGGACAATATTACACAAGAGACTAACAGCTACTACATTTATATATATATATATATATATATATATATATATATATATTAAATATGGTGATATGTTTTTTTGTAATATAGTTATTAAATTAAAAATATTTCAAAAACAAGAATACTTTTAATGAATATATTTATTCAAAGCTTTTCACCCATAAAATAGTATTAGCATCTTCAGGAAAATAATTATCTAATCTTATTAGGGAGGGGACAATCACAGCCAGTAAATGCATCACTAATGTACTTGATTTTGCTCAAAACAATGCCTTAAGAGTGATAATTGGTATTGTGAAATCTACCCCTACTGCTGCAATGGAGGCTGAAGCTGAGATTGAACCGCTACAAATTCGCAGGAAGACGTTAAACTCTAAGCTTATTGGAATGATTTAAACGAACAACAAATCTTTGGACGAGTTTCGTAATTCCACAGATAGACTAAAAACCCAACGAACAGTCCTTATCTGTTACCAGGATCTTTATAAAAAGTATGGAGTCACTCTCGAAAAACCAGCTTTACTTACTGATTTTCAGGACTGCTTCCAGGAGCTTTCTGAGGCAGAGCTTCTCCTGACAGATCACCACTTGATGAAGCATGCATCTTCGGATCAGGAGCTTAGAAGTGAAGTCCTCCGAACTATCAATGAAAAATATTCTGCACCAAAATGGCTCCAAATTTACATTGATGGATTATCCATACGTGGATGTGGCGAAATAGGTGCTGCATACAACTGCATATATTTTGAGGAATTTCTTGCTGTCGAAGCCCACCTTAGCAACTACGACGGTGAGGTAGCTGCCATATATGCTGTAGAAATTGAAATCGAGAACCTCATTGCTCCGGCTAAGGCCATTTACCCTAGTGACTCTAAGACTGCCATTAGGTTTACAAATTTTCCGAATTGTTTAGTTCCTGGTTATTTTTTTAATTTTCTAAAAAATAAAATATATTATTTGTGCGCAATTGCCTATAGAAATATCTCAGATGGATCCATTTGTAAAATAAGGAGGTTAAAATCCCAATTTACCAAAGGTCGTTTACTACCACTATGGGATTTTTATAAACCTACGTCTATCTCACTCAAACTGTGTTACAAATATAAAACTTTGAAGGTTAATTTAAAACCGTATTGATTCTATTTAGTTTGCAACACAAGCGTACAACATACACGTTCATTATGTTCAATATTTACCAATGTGATTCAAATTATGATCCGATATCGTTAAAAACTTCAAAAGGATATTTTGGAATATTTAAATAAATATCCTCAAAACTTTGGAAAGTTCAAGTGAAATCTGTTACGTTTAATTTGAACCGTCTTATTATGAATAATACGTTTTCTCTTGGTTATAAATAACTTATACAAGGGCTAAGAATTTTAAGCGAAGATATAGAATCTTTGAATGTGAAATTACATACATTCATGTATCATATAGTTTATTTATGTGTATGCATTATTTAATAGTTAGTATAACATAGTATAATACGAGTATAACAATTTAAATGTATAAATAAAGTTAAGTACAAATTTACATTTATCGAAACACCTTTTTAATAACTAATACTAATCACTAGAAATATATTATGTTCTCAAATTAGAATCGGCTTTTTGTGTTGTGTATTTTTCTAAGTTAAACACATAACGTAAGACACAAATGTAGAATAAATTATATTACGCAAAATTATTTTACATGGAAGGGAGTTTTGTGTTTTCATGTTTTAGAATTTCTATGTATATTGAATAAATTTCATAAAACATAATATTTGAAAATATATTTAGATGCAAAATAATTTTACATCGCAGTAAAAAGTACATTGGAGATTTCATTGATTAGCTGTATTTATTACTAGAATTCCCCCTGAAAAGTTTGTCGAGGTATAATATATCCTTTAAACTCTGTTATGGTAAACACAAAAACACACGGTCCGTAGAGCTGTATGTCAGTGTGGAATGTTTCGAGTCCCATTCCAAATGGAACAGTGCAAACATTTGCTAAATACTCGGCCAAATCACTTGATGCTTTCACCCTGTCAAAAACAAAATCTATGTTGTATTACACATAACAAACCTCTTATATTGAAAAATATTTTATTTTCAATATTTGTTTACTATATTTCAATTAAAAAATATCCCTATGACAAAGAATTGTACAATATCCAGGTGTAATTTCAGATACCTACAGCTGTCTACTTTAACTATCTACGGGTTCTATATACAGTGAAGTTTGTTAAAGATGATACTTTATTATTAATAAATAAATAATACGCCGTTGGGCAATTATATTGTTGGGAATAATATTAACGTTGGGCAAAATCTATTAATAACAGACGCTTGTTTCACCCATCATCAGTCATCTTGAAGATAACAAGTTTGAATAGGAAATAGACATGCATAGTACGTAGCTCGACTGTAGGAGCCACTAGAAAAATTAGAACACAACCTAACCAACCAGTCGGGTCTAAAGTGGAAGGAAAATTGAAATAGAAAATTTTAATAGTCAACTGTTTAGGAAGGGAAAATATTTCATCATAGATCTATGCACTTTAGTAACGGATTTCAAAAAAATATTTTTTAATTTTTGGAAGCCCCAAGTTATTGAAGTCTTACTTGTTTACCAATTTTTAAAAGGCTCCGGTATTTTTTATAGAATTACCGCTATGATCTGAGATGTTAAATTGATTTTTGCATATCTAAATTTTAATTCAACCTAAAGTAGTCATTATAGATTATTTATTTAAAACGTATTTTAGATCCCATCTGTTGGACAGAAATAAACATTTTGTTTTTATAATCATAGGCGATATCCACGTCGTTCCAATCAATTTAAATAAATTACATATAATCTCTCCACAAAATCATTATAACTCTTCATGTAGAATAATGACAAAATATAACTATATATCCTAAAAGGCTAGTCACAGTCGTAATATTAATGTTTCTGTATACTATGGCACACAGAATGCAAAGGTACAGTAAATGTGAGGTTTTTATCAGTTAAGTATACCTTGGCGAATAAATTATTCCATTTCTTCCTTTATTAATTATTAATTTAATTCTAAACCTACTTTGAATATGTTCAACACCAAGAAGGAAATAAGGATTTATTGAAATTTCATAGGCTCCTTATTTATTTAGAAATAGTTCACCTCTGACACAAGAAAGATATTGTCTGCAACAAATACTATTAAATATAAAATTTTATCTACTAATAACTTTTTAAAGTTAACACTGTACGCAATTGCACCTATTGTAAAAAATAAAGTCAGTTGATTAGTGAAGCTATGGACAATAAATTTATTAGAATGACTTTTCTAGAGATAATTTGTTGTTTTGTTCAAGCTATCATAAAGTAAGTATTGAAAGTTAATGAAACTGTAGGTATTAGCAAAGATATTGTCGATGTTCTTTGTTTAGGCACTAAGTAAAACAAAATGATTAAAAATTACAACAAATTTATATTAGAGGCGACACATAATAAAGTAATTACTTTAGTAGCGTTTAAACAAACATATTATTTGTTTTTAATAATGCCATACGTGTAAAAAAATTATCAATTGAAAATTGTTATTCTATTACCTGTTATCAACATATATTATTAATATATAATTTTTATAACAATGTATATTACATAATATATTGTAGTTTAATAACAAATTTTGTAGTTCATAATAAACATAGTATATATACATATAAATGTTATTATTTAAATGTGTATTGTAATATTATGTTAATAATTTATTTACACAATCTTTCAGGTTAAAGCTTTTCCTATCGTTAAGACAAGCGAAAAAGTGTCACAAATATTTTCAAATTTTTTCATAGTAACAAATGATATTTAACCTTGCAAGTTTAAAATTAATTTTTAATTAGTTTCCAAAGTTGGAATCAAACAAAATGTTGATTTATGAAATTTTAACCTGTAAATTCGTATTGGAT
>JBAIZL010000001.1:18525000-18655000 GCA_036971475.1 Prosapia bicincta | reverse complement strand
ATGTAGAGTTATTCGCTTATCATTATTATACATTATCTTAATATAATTGAAATAATAACAACAATAATTACATATTAAATATCTTTGATTCGAATTAACAATATTATTCATTAAATTCAATGAACTTCGCCATACAAACTTGTAATAATCATATGAAACAATTTCGTTTCATCTAGTTTGTGATTAAACACATGTAAATGATTTGGTTGGTTAGATATATTTCAAGAGATAAAAAATGTTAGAATATTCTTTGTACATAAATGCTAAAAATGGTTAATTCGTATATAACACAAACACCAATAACAAAATACATATTAATAGATGCACACTTTTTCCTTGGGTTAGATGTACCATTGTAAAGCATATAAGGTAAATTAATTTTTAAATCCAGATCTTAACTATTGTATTATATACAGTTAATGCAGTGTAACACTCTTAAAAATAAGATGTTACATATAAATTCATTTATATATTTGATTTTTATTTAATAATTATATCGTTCCAATATAAAAGAAAATTTTCGTCTCATGGATGCACATTGTGAAGCTAGCATAGATAGTAGCGCCCCTAGCGGGTAAAAATTTAAAATATCGTACGAGTGGTAACTTGGGGTAATTAACCCACATCACCTCATGTGACGTAAGCATGGTCTGATATCGCATGATCTGATGAACCAATCAAAAAATTCAAAATAATAACCGAGGGCGGGAAATTTCCTTTGGCGTGTCCTTGCAACGACCCCAGTTCTCCAAAAGTCTTTGAACGAGACGGACGTAATGGCACTTTCGGACATAACCTAGAAATTTATAAGCTTCCAGTATTCGAAATTTAAGATGTCAAGGCCGGTACCAAATTTTATTAACGAGCTAAAGAAGAAGTCAGAAGCGATTATTTAGGTGTATCAAATAAATAAAAGTTTATATAATTTTTGTGTAAGAGCGCTGTGATTCCATGAGCGATGTGCAGTGAATAGTGATTCCAAAAGCGATCTGCAATAATTAATGATGTATTTAAAGTGTTTTACAAGTAATGTGCACAAACAGGTACGTTTTAGATAATAATAAAGAAAATGTGTTTTAAGGTTAACTAAGTTGAAGAATTTTTAATTGATAAACGGTTAACACATGAACGGTAGAAATTGTCCCTTGAATATTCATTTCTAAAAATTTAATTGGAAATCTTAAGTTACTATCTTCTCGATAAATATAATTTTAAAGGTTAATAAGTAATTAAAATGTATGGAATAACTAGCAGTAATATGAAGTAAATTACTCGACACATTGCTGTCTTTTGTTCTTTTGTAATTTGTCACTGACTAATAAATTGTATGACTTCGTATTTTAAATATTTAAATTCTTATTTCACAAGTAAACTAGAACGTTACAAACTTTCAATTTTCATTTCAAGTAACCTAGTTCTATCTTCCGAAGATATCAGAAGATCGTTTACAGAAAGACATTATTATGCCTGGCTGGAAACGGAGAACTAGATAGAGCCCTGGGTAAGTAAGGTAATTAAATTGTTAATTAGTAATTAACACACATTTTTAATAAAGCCCTGATAAATACTTACCCCTGGAAAAAGGCTCAACCTTTACAGCAGTTAAGAAATATATGCAGCTAAATGTTTAGTAAAATTTATAATTTAGAGTACAAAAATAATTTTAGTTAATAATTTAACTTATTCCTTCATATTTGGAACAATATATATTTGAATATTTATTGGTTTATCAAATTTTCTATAAATAATATTTTTTTAACTTGTTTAAACCCACGTCGCTTATTAAAATCTAATTCTCATTTTCAGCGTATACATATACGAGTATATATATTAGTAAGACTCCAAAGAAACAATATAATAATTTAATTATCTCATTATTTATAGTTACACTCTACATATGTTAATGTCTAATAGATAACTCTATGTATTTTTTGATGTTATTTTGTAGTTTCATTTTTTTATGAATATAAAATTACATAACTATTGTGTTTATTTATTGTTTATTATATAACCACATATACAACAAAAAAAGAGAAAAATGTATTCTAATTATATCTAAGTGTATATCGTGCACTCAAGATCAGTCAGGCAGTTGGCTATAAGTTTAAATAGATTATGACCAGACTCTTCACTTACTTTTATCATTTAGAACTAACCAAACTTCCTCTCAAAAAAAATCTTCTTTCGCTTCACCAGTCGAGTGCCAACAGATAACATTTGAATCCCAAACCGACGTAAAGTTGTTGTTGAAAGTAGATTAATAAATAAAAAAAAACTTATGAGGATCTGAGCTGAGAAAAATTACGAAAAGGAAGATCCAGCTCTGGCAGCTCACGAAAGAGTGCCTTTTCTCAAAATACGTAAGTATTATTTGAAACAGTACAAGATTAAATTTATGATTGGATGTTTAAACATTTAGAGTAAAAAGAGAGAGAGAGGTAGAAAGTACGTTTAATCTGTAGATGAGAATATCTCCCTAATGACGTAATCATGGTGTTTCAACAATCCTCTGGAGTTACGTTGATTGATCTATATAAGCCTTTTAGTAGATAATGACTACACCAATAATTACATTAACCAGAGATATTTTGCATGAGCAAGATTCTCTTTATGTGATCCTAATATATTCCGAATAATAACCTGGCTTTTCATGTTAAAAGTTATTAAAAGGTACAAGTTATAGGTAGAGATACAAAAAATTAAATAACATATTGTTATTATAGGTAGATATTACCTATTCTAAAAGGTAGCGGACGTTAATGTTTTAAATGCATCCGACCTATTTTTAGGGAAAAATAGAAGGAGATTGTTAACATTTAAGAAATTTCAACACTTATTATAAATTCTATTTCAAGAGAGATTTACCGTTTATTTTAAAATATTTACAAATTTGCAAACCTCGCGTTTGAAATACATGCATTTTTATTTTACAGTATTTTATTCATTGATTACTGTATTAGCTTCCTTTTCAACTTCCATGGTATCTGGTTGTAAATATGTATGTTGTAATAGGTTAAGAGAAAAATTGATTTATTTAATTCCTTTTAATCTCTTGTCTTTATTATTCGTGCATGCTATTCATAAAACTGGGAAAATGTTGAACAACAACGGAAATACATTCATCGGAATTGAATAAAGGATCATAGGATTACAATTAAACCATAAAATTGCAAAATAGAAGAAAGTTCCATCGTAATTAGTCGAAGGGAGAGTATATATTATTATTGAAAACATAATCACATGCTCTACATATGTATAAAAAACCTACAAAAGTTATTAATTAAATTTTAAAGAGAAAATAAATTCCTGAAATTATTTCTTAGTTACAGAGGGAGAGGGGGGATTTATAGCTTAAACTCTTACTGTTGATATTCGACTGTTAAAAAAGAAGGAATGTTTCATTTTTGGGAGGACGTTTGTTTCGTCAGGAAGGATAAAAGGAGAAATGTTAGGCCAGTGTTTATTTAAACTGAAAAAGAACTATCTGACTGACTTTCCTTCTGCACAAGAGATACACTTAGCTAAAATTAAGATATAATTCCGTCCTTGTTTAGAAGTAGGTTTTATTAAGAGGTTTTATTTTTGTAGTATTTTGATAAAACAAATAACAACAGATAAACATAAATATATGTAAAACATATAAAAACGGAGAATTAAAATAGCACCAAGTATATAATGTTAGGTAGGGTTCACTTGTTACTGCTTTAACTTGAATACAACTTGCACTGCTTAACTTACAACATGAACTAAAAGCTAATATCCATAGTCACGCGTCATCAAGTAATATTAAACCTTGTATAAATGTTAGTAATTCATGTTCCAATAAACCGTTTGTTTAAAATACCATAGTGTGGTATTTTCTAAGAAAGGTTAACAATATTAGAGTAAGTAGTAAATTGTTTCCGGAAAGTTGGTCATTAGATTTCCGGTACCCATATAAAATTACAAAAATAAATGTTTATCTGAAGTTTGTCTTTTAATTTTATTACGGTTGATATGTGTGAAGAAAAATCAATTATTAAAATAAATATTAGGATAGACGGTTTTTTTCCATTTTGTTGGATTATTATTATAATTTATAATGTGCATTATATTTTACATTTGTATAAATTTCTAACTAAAAGAAACAATAATAATAAAGATTATTTTATTCTTTCGCTCAGCGTAATTACTATTTTGATAATATTATTTTAAGAAAGTTTTTAAAAGTCTTAAATTACTTCTAATGTATTTTAAATAAATAAATTTCAAAATATACATGCTTAACTGTCTGTTTTCTGAAGTACATATGTCTCTTATGTTAATACGATTCCAATTACATAAAAATTAATCTCTTACACTTTTAGACTTACGGCTACAAGTGCGGATCTTAAAACGCGAGTTTTTTAAAATTTAATTTAAAAATGATATTTGCTGCTTAAACAAATAACATATTTTTGATTATTTTTTGCTTTTATAACCAACAAGAAAACTAAATATTTGTCTTTAATTTTGTGTATCTCTTAATGTACTTTGGGTTAAAATGGGAAAAAACACGTAAATGTAATATTATTGTATGTTCTATTTAGTATGTAGTATATATTACTATAATGATATATTTTTTATGTTTAGACAGTTTTTACTTTGGATAATTATTAATTAAAGTGAAATTTCATAATACATTGATATAGTTACTCTAAATACGGCAATATAATATCGATTTCATGATATCTAACCTAATATCAACACCTTGACAAAAATATCAAAGTCGCTTACTAATGCATCTTTTCTGCCCTTTTACGTAGGAGATAATATATACCGCTATTTTGAAATTATGGGAATCTTAGAGTCGTATTTCGAGGTAGCAAACCTAGGCACAGTATCACAGGCGTTTTTTGTTTCATAACTAAGCTCCATCTACTAAACACATTTTCTAATATACATCCCCAAGTCCGGTCCAGTAGACACTCGAAGCACAGATATGAACTTGGTCTACAATTGGATAAGGAACGCGTAGCCCATGAGGTTAGTGCTAAGACAATTTAATGCTCTTACCCTTATAAAACCAATGTAAGGCAAATTCTATCACACTTCTCATAAATTAAAAAATGTCTTATTTTTCTATTCATCTAAAAAAAATTAGGTAGGGTTTACTGAAACAAACAGTCTATACAATTGTCTCTGGATCCTCTCTAGTCTTACATCGATGTCTTAATCCCTCAAAGTAATAAATTTTAATCATCCGATTCATTAATCATCAGGTTAAAACAATAATCATTAGATGTAGCCATTACTGTGCTTTTCCTAATGTATTTCGACATTAACTAAACAGTAGGCCTATATGAGATCAAATGATATAGTGTGAATTGCAATTTAACGTACTGTGGATATTATTATTAGATTCATTTAAATATTTGTTTTTGTTTTATTTTAAAACAATTTACTACAAGTTTTATCCGAAAAATTGTGTTTTACAAAAATCCCAATTCTTTCAAATTAGCAAAAAATTATAAATTTATTTTTAATTTACATACATATGTATTTACCCATTGCTATAACGTTTTTGTAATATATCTTTTCTATTTTACTATGCAAGACTATATCTACTTGGAGGCATATATATATATATATATATATATATATACATATATATATATAAAATATTAAATTTTAAATTTATATGTTTACATATATTCATACACATTTAAATTTTAGGTAGGTTAAAATTGTTTGTTTTAAAACATTGTTTGATTGGAAAAAAATGACTTTTTAGTAGAGCTGGTGGTAAATACTTTGTTAAATGAAAATGCTGTTTTGTATTCTATAAAAGAACTACCTTCACAATAATTAAACCTTTTCGACAACCATCATTATACCTTTAATATATTATAAATTTATATATATATATATATATATATATATATATATATATATATATATTTTCATAGCCTACATATTAGACAAAATTACACACTCTAGATTTATTTATATGTATTCGTTTTTTTTATTTAAACAATCATTTTTATTAAAAAACTAATAATGAATGTCGAAGGATTTTTTTTCTTATATATATTTATATAGACCTTTTTTACGTGAGTCTCGTTGTTTTGCATTGCAAATCTTTGTTTAACTTTGTCTGCTACAAAGAAATGAAGCTATGAATAAACCGCTATTTCCAGATTTAGTTGTGGTACATATGAACTACTCTCTTTTTCTCACGCGTTTATGAAGTTGTCCCCTATATTTACAGAGATTATTAAATAGGCTCTTTGACGCTCTAAATATGTTATATGTATTTTTTTTAAAGGCAGAGATTACATCAAGATTTTGTTATCAGTTACTTTGCAGCATATAACTTGTAGAAGATAGCATGTATAATTATATTGTAAAGTAATGTTGAAATGCTATCTGTTGTCCCTAAGCCAATGCAACGCACATATCATGTATATTTATGTATGTTTTTCATTCCAGGTAACATTAAAATGTATTTGCTTTTAATATGCAATTTAATACCACTAATATTTACGTAAAACACTTATTACTAATCATTATTTGTTTAATCCGGAACTGTAATTATTTTCATTGGCGCGACAGTTTGTGCTTTTATTTCCGTACCCTTACAAATCCCTAATGACAACATTTGACAATATCTAAAATTTTAAAAAAATAATTTCCCGTCATTTATTTATCAACCACTACCTGTCGTTTATGAAAAATACTTTGAGCGAGTGAATATATAATGAGTGAAATGCGTCTACAGATTGTACGTAAACTGTGTATAAATAATTTAGTTAGACACAACACGGCATGAAAGTTTATTAAATGTAAAGTTTAATAAATCAGAACAACGCATATTGTCCATATTTGTTCCAAGTTATATTAAAATTACAATAATGCATTTAATTTTTTAAAATATTAAATTAAACTAATGTCTGTAAATGTAAATCCTGTGTGAGTGTAGATACTTCTAAAAAAAAAACAGGCAGAAACTCTATTTATTTAGGTGTTATCTTGTTTTTATTAAGTTATCGTATGCTAAAAGTCTCAGCCATTATTGTTGACGTAATTTTAAATTGATGTTTTGTAAGAACCGACTATATAAATATAATAAAAAAATATTTTGTCCTGAAATAAGTGAAAAGTAATAATTAATTAAATACTTTTCTTAAATAATTATGAGATTATTAAAAAAAATAGAAACAAAAAAGACTTCCAGTCCTAAAAGTTAATAAAGAATAATGTTTAATCATAATATAAAAACTAACATGTTCTATTAAAAATCTTTCATGACGACATACATGTATATAGTTGATGTCATTGTTTGCTGTAGTGACACCATTATCACAAGGAAGGTGTTTTCTTTAAACCCTTCAATTTAATTATTTTAAAGATCGTATTTACTGTAACGAAGTTTTCAGTTACATACACACATTACGTTAACCCTTTCTATAAATGGATATAACTAGACCTGTATTTATATGTATACGGTCACGCGATGCAGAAGGCATAGCTGGCGCGAAGAGACTTGTAGGACAACCGTAATGCCTTACCCGACATTGATTAAGGAGGGCTGGGTGAAGGTTACCCTCTGCAAAGAGAATATATGGCATTGCTCGCATAAGTTATAACACTTGCTTGAACTTTGACTCACATGTACATTATATATAGTCTTTAGACTTCCTATGTACTACATATGCGCACATAAGAAATAATAAGTGCATAAACCTTCGCCATAACGCATGTATAAATATCTGAGAAAAACGTACTAAATGTAACATTTACCTACATCAAAATCTGTACACTATGATCCCCACACATACACATACACACACACACACACACACACACACACACACATACACACACACACACACACACACACACACACACACACACACACACACACACACATTCTACAAACAAAAATATTGTCGCCTTTGTGTCGAATGTTCATTATCAACGATCCACCTATTATAGTCTCTGAGTTTACCGTTTCGTTGAAATAAAAGGAGATTTGAATGGATAGAGTTACATGGCAAAGTCACAAAAATATATCATAATTTTATTCATATGTTTTCATATTACATTATCCTTTAGGACCAGGAATTTTCTATAGTTTGAATACACCCGAATGAAGTAGCGACTTATATCTAGTGAGGTTTATTTCTATACCTACAATTAGACTAGTTAAGTAAGATAGGCTCGGTCTCTTAGGGCTATTTATATTTTTAAAAGTTATGTTAATTCCAAAATAATACATTAAACAAATACCTTATGGTACAATAATCATGATCCTAATAAACCCGATTTTTCTTGGTTTTTTGAAAATATTCTATAAAACTATGTGAATGGAAATTTAGTAGAATATTGGTTATTTTTAATGTAGTTTTTTTTAAAAATTATAATTAAATAGTTATTATATTTTACTTTGTATAAAATATCTCTTTTTAAAAATTAAAACTTTTTTAACAAACTATTCGTTTCCATTATTAATTATGAATTTACAAAAAGTCACTTTTATAAATGACTGTAATAATAATAGTTAACGTCTTCATAGATACATTAAAAATGTGATCTGTGCGGTTCAATCCTCTTTACCCAAAGAAATATTTTGTTTTAAGTTTAAACTTTGGGGCTTAAGGATGACTAAGAAAGAATTTTGTATCCGCTGCACACTTGCAGAACTAAATGCCAGATTTGTCAAACTTATTATTATATAAGTGCAATTTTAGACTGTAGTCTACACCTAAACGTTAACCAAGGGTACGTTCTCAGGGTATATACTGACTATATATAAGTTATATATTGGTAGTTGTTGTCTTATTTTAATCTTATTTAAATAACTTATAAATTAAAACCGAAAAATGACTGGTTAACAATGTATTTGTTTGCTGAATTTGATTCTCGTGTATAATAAACGATTACTTACATTATAGAAAACTATAATATTTTAAGACGCAAAATAAATGCTGTGCTTAAGAAACTGGAAATATATCGCCCCTTGTTTTACCAGCATATACTCTATTGTAGCATAGCTTTACTTTAAACATTCGTTGTAACACTGTTATATTTAATCCCGTTAGGTTTCGGTTAGCATAATTTTTAATAATAATATTATTTACAGATTTGACATTCACTGCAGGTTTGGGTTTTTCCGCATTACTTCAACAAAAGTATTTAGTAAAATAAAAGTCAAAACAATAAAGTGTTACGTTACAAATGTATTATCATAAATTAAATTATTAAGATAAATACTTTTAAAGTGCATTACTATTTTATATATCCTGATAAGGTAACTATTGCGATTTATAATTTCTTATTTAATTTAGAGAATTGTTGTTTCAAGTAGTGTCGTTCAAAAGTTTGTATTCTTGTATGTTTATTTCTAAATTATATACAATTTATATATGTACATAAACTATTTGATTATTTGTTTATTATATACCTTGTATAATATTCAAAACAACTGAGGAAAAATACAAGAATTATAAGTTATTTTAATTGTTAGAATAGTAAAAATTAGCATACAGTACTTGTATTTAAATATCATTATTTGTTTTGAAATATAAATTCACATCATCAGATACATGCATCAAAATACTTTCCACATTTTATGTAATTGCAACAGAGGATTTTAAAAATATACATATTTATAAACATAAATAAGTATATATATATATATATATATATATATATATATATATATATATATTTATTTATTTATTTATTTATTTAATCTAATGGCAAGTACAAAATAACATTAGTTATACACTCTGTAATAAACCTCGTACTTCCCAGTATCGTTCATGTTCAGTTGTCTTTGATAGTGCTGGACACACCTTAAGGTGACTTCTATCCATGTATTGTTCTTGTTGGCATAGGCTGCAGTATGGGTCCTCAGCTAGTCCAATGCAGTATAGGTGTTTTCGTAGGAGGTCGTGTCCTGTAATGAGGCGGAAGGTGGCAGCTGCTACGTTTCTAGGGCCCTCAAGTGTTATTGTTATGGCATCTTCCCATTGTTTTACTTGTTTACGTTCCACTATATCTTTTACATGTTGGATTTTGATGGCTTTTTTAATTCATAAGAAACTTGTGTTTTTTGTTCTTGTTTTATTTCAGTACCTTATTTAGCAAGGGTGTCTGCCTGCTCATTTTCAGTCACACCACAGTGACCAGAAATCCACTGTAGTACGATTGATTTACGTTCGGAATTTAGCGAGTGGTACAGCCTTCGACACTCTTGCACTTCAGGGCTTATTGGCAGATCAGGAGATGCTATGCCCTGGATAGCAGATTTTGAATCGACGAATATAGCAGCATTATTAAATTTGTTCATATTTGCATACAGCTTAGCCCAATCCTAATTACTTCGACTTCTTCGTCGAAGGCAGTTCTGTTGCTTCCTGCTGCTACATAAAAGGAGAAGATGTTGCTAGATACTCCTGCTCCTGCCTTTTCAGTTGTTTCTGAATAAGAGCCATCGGTAAAAATATGTAGCCAGTCGGTTTCCGGATATTTACTATGTATAGTTTCAAGTGCAAGGTGTTTTAGTTGATTTTTCTCTGTTTCCTTTTACTTCACTTGGTCACAAAGTTGCAGCGAGTATTCTATCTGTTTGGATTCAGTTGGATTTTGCGGCAGCGGAAGAGGCCAGCGTTCATTAAGGCTGCTACAATTTAATCCCTCAAATAAATTTGTAGCTTTTTGGATAAAACCATTTTGTGTTTTTAGTCTAGCTACCGAAGGGGTATTGTAGGTTTTCCAGTATTGGTCATGAGGTATTCTCTGGAATTTCTCAGGATACAAAGCCACTATCCCAAACTTTATTGAATAGTTTGAGAAGAACTTCTGTGGCAGCCATGCTTAGGTTTTTCAAAAATTCTGGGCGGATGTTGTCTGCTCCAGGGGATTTCCTTGTAGTTAACTGATTTAAGGCAAGGGCCAACTCATTTTCATTAAATGGTGCCTGGAATATGTCTACCAAATCTGTGTCATTTTTATTTGTAGCACTGCTGCGTATTAATTGCTTCAGAGATTTAGTCATTTTCCTAATATGTGCATTCTTCTTTTGTGCTTGTGAATAAGTTACAGCAAATGCATTGGCTATTTCAGCATCAGATATGCTTGTTTTTGTATTGTATAGGGCCCTTCTTAGGGCAGGAACGATTGTTTAAGAGGTTGGACAGGTATTTGTGCGTGCGAGAACTATCTGACCGATAATTAATATTGGATATGAATGCATTGAAGCAGTTTCTTTTGGCATTTAAGATTTCCTGTTTTAAGATAGCACATTGCTGATTCCAAGCTTGAACATCCTGCGCAGCTATTCTTCTTTCAGCTTCTATTCGGAGCGCTTCTCGTTTCAATTTTAAGGCTTGAAGTTCAGTGTCCAAAAGCGTGTATATTGTCTTACTTTGCCACGTGGGACACTATGTTTTGCACAATAGATTATATTTTTCGTTAGAGCTTCATTGATAACTTCTGCATGGTTGGTAAAATCGATACTAGTTTTCAATAGTATTTCATCAAGTAACTTAGAAAATTTGGACCAGTTGGCCTTCTTGAAGTTCCATGATGGCTTAGGGGAGGGTGTTTGGCGTTTCCTATTACAGTTGATAGCTATATCTGCAATTACAGGTCTATGTCGAGAACCTGGGTCATCTACTATGATTCTTTTGGTGTTGTGCCTTACATCACTGGATACTATAAGCAGATCTGGATTTGTCGTTGAGCCGTTGTGATGGAGGTAGGTAGCTGGATTTTCATTTTTGTAGATGAGGTCCATTCCTTTAGTGGTAAGTATATTCTCAATTTCTTTCCCCACTGCATTCGTGTCGGAATATATATATTTATATAATAGGAATTTATATTTTTTATTCCTTCTCTAAACCGTGTAGGAGAGGTTCTACAATACGTTGCTATTAAAATATATTCCTCATAAACACTTGGACATATTTATATTAAACCTATCTGGTTGAAAAAATGGTTAATATAAGGGATTGAAAGAGAATATTTAACTATGAATTATGTATAACCGCGGCACAGAGTATGGCATACATAGTAGCCTAACTAGCACGTTTGTTGAGAAAAACTGTAGTTACTTTTATAAATAAAACACATGTTCAAACACGTACTCTATCCGTCTCTCTACCCCCCCCCCTCTCTCTCTATCTTTACTCGCATGTGCACGCCCTTTTGTGCGTGTCTCTTCATTTATGCATCTTTATTGTTTGCAGTGTAATGTAATTTTTATGGTTTAGAAAAAAAGGATTCAGAATATATTATGTGGACTCTTAGCGGAAGAAAGTATTGCGTTTGTATAGAATGAGTCTATGAGAATTTCACAGAGATTTAAAATATGTAAAATTATTAAAGAATAAGTAATCAATTTTACATTGCATTTACTAAAGAAGAATGCAGTTCAATGTTCTTTGGTAAATTTCATTCTTTTGCCACATTTCCAAAATGGTAGTAATAGCTTAATTTCTGTTCCACAATTGTCATAAAATACTGACTTTTTTATAAATATGCATTTTCCAAATTATTTAGTTCTATAACATAAGTTAATATAAAATTGTAAACATAATTTTTTTAGCCACTATTATAGAGAAATATAGATGTTGTTTAACCTAAATATATCTGGCGTTGAAACGTTTCAACCTGTTTCATCAATAGCCTCTACGTGTGACATTAATAAATCTTTCACAAATGTTTCCTATCTAATTGTATTCCGATAAAAGAGATTTCACGTTCTTTAAGAACGTCAATTCTAAGACTTCAAATCTGCTTTAGAATCATTGAAATAGTGGAGTTTACAAAATGTAATGACGTTTAATAAAAGTTCTAATGATGTACTCCTATGTTATGATTAGTAAAAGGTAAGGAAAAGAACATTTTCAACTGAGATAGAAAATGATGAGACATCACCTTCCAAAGGATTAATGGACGTACTTGTTAGTATACTTAAAAAAAACAATTTTTTAAAATGAGTTATAAATAGAAAAAATAGGTTGTAATATCACATGTCCAAGTTTTTCTTCAATTGGACCGCTACTGGCCTGAAGTTTAAGTTCCAGTTTAAAGGTTCAAGGAATAAATTTGAAGTAAAATTAAGCTCATCAGTAGTTTTTTTAAATACATTTATGGCATTACTAATGTATAAGTACTGCATCCTGTATGGGGTGCACGATAAATGGGATGGTCTCGGAGGGCTGCCCGCAGGGTGGAGTGTTATCCCCTATGCATTCAAGGAGAGAAATCTGTGGCAGTCATCTTCACTAGGCGATATAAAACTAAGTCGCTGGAGATGATGGAAGTTGGCAATACCAAAATAAGCTACGTTGAGAGCGCTAAATATCTGGGAGTTATTCTGGATAGGAAGCTACTCTGGCGTGAGCACTTGGAGGTTAAGTGCAAAACAGCCATAGCTACGTTCTGGCAATGCAGAGGAGCAATAGCCATGAGATGGGGTTTGGGTCCACGTCAGATGAACTGGATTTATTCCGCCATTGTGGTGCCGAGGTTGGTCTTTGCCTCAATCGTCTGGTGGGACAGGGCACAGAAAGAAACAAGTAAAATAATGCTGGACCGTGCAGGGGCTCTGCCTTAGAGGCATAACAGCTACAAGGAGAAGCATGCCATGTGCGGCCTTGAGGGTTATGTTGGGTTTTCCATCTTTGAGTCTTCAGTTTAGGATAGAGGCAATGAAAACTGCATACCGGCTAAGTTGTACCGGGCAGTGGAAGACAAGTAGCAAACGTCATAAACAGCTATTTGGGGACTCACTGAAAGAGCTCTAGATAGAACCTCAGGGTAAGATACCCGTCTTTTAAAAGGGAAAAAGGAAACTACAAAATCCATATTCCTGCGAGAGAGGCATGGGCGGAGTGTAGACCCATACATGGTGAAATCAGGTTCATCGATGGGTCCAAGTTGAAGGAATGAGTTAGAGCAGGATTTAGTGGACCGAGACACCAAGACAGATTTTGTCATCGCCTGGACTACAACTCTGTCTTCCAAGGGGAGGTGCTCGCGATTAAACTAAGTGCTGAGGAAATAATAGGGTCTGGCAGGAGGGGCAAAACCATCTGAATTTGCTCGGAAAGTCAGGTAGCACTGAAGGCTTTAGGTAAGCCTAGTACCAGCTTTAGGCTGGTGGCTGAGACTATAGCCTCTCTAGCAGAGCTGAGTAAGTGTAATTCGCTCAACCTAACCTGGATTACAGGACATTCTGGCTTGATAGGGAATGAGAAAGCTGACGCCTTAGCAAAACAAGGGTGTATAACTCAAGGTCCGTTGCTGAGGGCAGTAGGCATGCCGCCTCAGGAGGGGCGAAAGAGGATCACGGCACATACAGACAGTTTGTGCAGGGAAGAATGGAATCCAACCTAGGGGTGTAACAAATCCAAGGTACTGTGGGGTTACTCAGGAGATTTGTGGGGCAAAGAACCGCTCTCCTTAAGTAGACATCAACTTAGAGTTACTGTAGAGCTGGTCACAGGCCATGGGAATCTGAGGGGGTTCCAATACAAAATGGGAAAACTAAGTCCCCGTGTGCAAGAGATGCGACAAGGAAAAAGAGGAAAGCCCAATCCATGTACTCTGTGAGGGCCCTGCTCTGGGAGCTGCAAGGAGAAAGTGGTTTGGCTGGCAGGTATGTACACCAGAGGATATCAAAAGATTTAGCATCAGGTGGGTACTTGATTTCTGCAAAGAGGTAGGTATCCACTAAGATAGTCCTGTGGTAAGGATGGGAAAAGAGTACAAAGGCTGCAGCTAAGTGCTCTACACCGATAAGGTCCCTTCGAGTTTTAGTAATAAATAGTAATAATAATAATGGCATTACTAATGACGACGTCATCGTTCCTTAAATAAAGTTTATTAAACTAAACCTTGTTCAAAGGTATCTATGTATATTTGGCTGTGGTATGTAAGAAATAATCAGCCGAGAGCTGTACAAGCATTCCCCTCTCTAACTTTGCTGCCAACCCATTAATATAACAGAAAGCACTGACGCAGAACAACACTTTGTGTAATAACGCTTTGTATTTGCAGAATTGGATTTTGGGTAATTGTAAAGATGTACCCTTACATTACCCACCTCACTTTTGCACTCCGCGGAATTCTGGAGCAAACGTGTTACCGTTTGGTGTTTAAATGTAAAATTTTGTCACTACTTCATTCTTGATGTTAACAACGGTTAGTATTTTTTTAGTAAATGTAACATTCAAGTCAGCATATATTTCGAACTTGTGTTGACAGACGTTGCGTTGTGCTTGTATTGGAATTTAGTGCTATCTGATACAGCTCTCTCCCCCTCCCTCTCTCTCTCTCTCTATTTATTATAGGTAAATAGTAGTTAAATCTAATTGATACTAATGATCTTGTTTAAAATGGAAAAAAATATTATGATAGTAAATATTATCTTACGGGGTATACGGGCTCATTTAACGTTTAGAGTCTTAAAAATTTAATAAGCCACGTTCCTAAATTTACTTCAACACTTTAAAAGCTTTTAGACTGAATGCAAACCTCTTATACAAACTCAATAAATACCCATAAACACATAAAATGATCACTCCAGTATTTGCTACCCCAACGTCAAAGTTCGTGGAGTGCTCAACAAGCGTACTTGTACACATTGGTGTTGGCATTCCTACTTGAGTTTGAAGCGTGCAATTGAAACACGTTGCACAGCAGCCTTTAACGAGAAATGCAAATAACAATAATAAATACTACATTAACACTAAATCTGTTTCAAGAAATATTAACATCTATCAAAAATTTAAGACAAATGTTTCTGACCGGAATGCACGTTCATTTCATGCAGGCGTTATGGAACTCCGTATAAAATCCTTGCAAATGAACAAACTAATTTAGAACATCTTGATCGTACTCCAAAAAAGAATGTTATTGATGTTCGTATTGTCTGATTAATCAATTCATCCTAACAACATATATATGCCTACAAATAACAAATTACATCTATTTACCAAATTTGGCCGTTTCGTTACTAAATTACCATGATTTTGGACATGGTTACTCTGTCCAAGTTATTCAGATATTATTCTTGGTCTGATATAACAATGCTATCGTGATACTAGTATATATATATATATATATATATATATATATATATATATATATATATATATATATATATATATATATATATATATGTTGTGTGTGTGTGTCTAGATTTAAAAAATGTTGTTTTAATTCCAGTGACTTTAAAAAAAACTGTCATCTTGGTCTCCGGCTTACGTTTACCGGAATGGGTTATTGTTTCAAAGGAAACTCACTAAAAAACCAAAGTAAAAGTAAAAGTTTCAAGAAAATATTGTTTTACTCAGAGATCTTATAGTTAGCCGTTTTTAAGTAAAGAATATCATTAAAGCCCTTAGTTTTTTGAGATAAAAAAACATTTGTTTGGTTATTCTATCTCTCATAGTTTAAAAGATACAAATGTTTCAGTATAGCGCTTTCCCCGCGAAGTTAACCTATATCCCCTCGGTATGTCGTCCACGTGAGGCGGTGACATTATTTTTACAATAATCCAAGTCCACAGAACAATTATCTGAAATAAAATTGCGTTAGGATTTCAGTGCATGCTTAATCCTCGTTAAATCCTGGACTAATACTGGTAGAACTATATGTCGGATTGTTTACGTTGTAGGTAAGTTAAGTAACTGTAATTTTAAGCTGTAGTCTACACCTTAACATTATCACATCAAAGAACTGCTCACAGGATTTATACAATTGCCTTTTAGTATATATTAAATATATATTAATAGTGTTTTCTTAATCATATTTAAGGAATGTGTAAATTGTAACTATATATATATATATATATATATATATATATATATATATATATATATATTATTAGGATTATATATTTATTGTCACTTCCCTAAATCTTGCAGGGCATGTTTCAAGTGAAAAACTAGAGTAATTGTGATGACGTAATTGTTGCTAAAACATTATCTTTCTCAAGAAAATTTGAAATAATTCTATTCATCCTATTTGTTTGAAAAATGGTTAATAGTGAGTAAAAAAGATATTTAACGATGGAATATGTATGTACAGCACAGGATTTGCCGTAAGTAGTAAAACCAGCAAGAGTGTCGGGGAAAACTTTAGTAGGTTATATAAATAAAACGCATGTTCATACAAGTACCCTGTTCGTCTGTCTCTATCTTTACCCGCATGTGCATGCTCTTTTAGGCGTGTCTGTTCATTTACGTATTTTTATTTTTGAATGCAATTACAATAGGTTGAGCATTTCACAGGAGCTTAAATTATGTAAAATTATCGAAGAAAAAGTAGTAAATTTTACATCGTAATAAAGTTCAATTTTCTCTGATCAATTTCTTTCTTTTCTTTGTAATATTTCGTTCTTTGGCCACATTTCCAAAATGTTAGCAATAGCCCAATTCCCTGAACAAAATGTATACTGTCCTAAAAATGGTCAATAAAACACCAAAAATAAAATGTAATACAGAACAGCTTAACGGTAGGAAATCTACCTTATTCGATTGTTGCCAATATGGCTAACTACTAACTGAACTAACGTTAAATAGGAGCTGTTGCATTGTATATCGTGATCCACGAAGACACTCACGCGTTAGGTTGTTTATTAGACACCACTTAATGGTAGGTTTTACACTCTAACCTAATGAGTATTAAGCTACATAAAACAACAATATTCTCAGATCAATACAAGTAAGTCCGAATGTTTGCTTATATTATTTTTAAAATAAGAACATTAACATAATTAGATATTGCTAGTTGTGAGAAACCTGCTCTATAATATACTTTTGCTTGATTACAATATCTTATGTTTCAGCTTGAACAACAGGTCTCGAGGTTTGTGCAGTAGCCTTTTGCACGTGTTTTACCTTATCTGCCTTTGCAGGAATATCCAGTTATTACGTTAATATAGCATAAATAATACCTTACGTGAATTGCAATGGCCAGTAGCGGTATTATCTGCAATTCAAAGCATTTATCGCGCACGGAAACTCTAATGACTGTATTAGAATAAAACCTGTATTTGCTTTACAAATTGGGTATCCAGTGCTCACGGATATTTGACCTAATTTTGTACACAAAATATCCTTTCAGTAACACAGAACACACACACACACACACACACACACACATATATTGACGTAATAATTAAAGTATTTTAATAATAATTTGATAGAGAGATTATTTTAATATTGTTGTAAGTGTTCAACAAACATTTTAGAGTTTAAAAGTATGATTGCGTTAACGAAAAAATGGTCTTTTAAATGTTTTAAAATAAATTCACGCAATATTTTAACCACAAAAATATTGTTTAGCATACATCATTATTATACATGTGAGTGTTTATATCTGGTCAATCAATACATATCCCTCCAAACACACTATCAGAAACAATATCTATCTGCTTTAAATTTCATCAAACAAATATTAGAAAATACACATAATTTATACTGGTTTTAAGAGCGTTTTTCTAGGTTCCAGTATTTTATTTTACATCCATGGAATTTATAATTACAGCTAAACATTCTCTAAATTGATTGAGCAGTTTTTCGTTAGAAGAATTTAAACCATTTTTGAAGTGTTTAAAATATTTTAAATCAAAATTCGAATATTTGTACGATTTTCTAAACGAATTATTATATATTTGTTTTTACAATTGTAGGTGCACGCC
This sequence comes from Prosapia bicincta, assembly GCA_036971475.1. NCBI lineage: Eukaryota > Metazoa > Arthropoda > Insecta > Hemiptera > Cercopidae > Prosapia > Prosapia bicincta. The sequence continues at coordinate 18,636,318 of JBAIZL010000001.1, read as the reverse complement.
ATATGCGATACATGTTGCAAGGATTGTTCAAGTTATTTTGATAAAGCACTTCCTTTGTCTTGATCTTGGGTCACAGAAAATTATTTTTAATCTAATTTACATCTTTGTGTATTTATATTATTTAAAGTTTCCTGTTTACAATTGTATAAAGTGCATTACAAAAACACGATTTTGCCTAAAAATGTTTTTAATAGTTTTGTTACCTTTCATTCGTGTTTACAATCATAGGAATGTTGACTAAACATTTGCTCTCAAAAATATTTCATAACCATTAAAATCATTTCCAATTGCCAAAGACCATGATAATACTATATCACCAATCGCTAAATATTCATCGGCTACTAAATAAATGTTTTGTAACATACCGACTCTTATTCCAATTGTAAATACGTATGTTACAAAACATATATTTGTTTTTTAGTAAATGTAAAATCCGATTGGTTAAAAAAAAAAATTGTTTTTTTTTTTTTTAAAGATGTTTCTTTGACAGAGCTAGCAGGAAATTCTCACAAAGTTTCTGAATGAACAATGGTGAGGACATTACCGAGTTCACGTGTTACGTTTCTGTGCGTATAAGCTATATAGATAGGATATAAAAGTAGAGAAGCTGATATAGGCTCTGTTAGAATATTCAATAACATTAGAATATTATGCAGTGTATGTTGATGTTAAATATATTACTGAACACCTTTTTTTAAAGCAATAGCGGGGCCAATTTTATTGTATATTTACTGCCGTAATGTCTGTTTTGTTAAAAAAAAAATATTAATAATATATATTTAGTTTAGTACATTTCTTTAGCAATTACTTCAGACAATACATTAAATATTTCTTCACGTTTGTGTCTTACATAACAAAGGACGTTTCTGAAAACGTAAATCTCATACTTGCTTTGCCGATCTTTACGTAAAATGATTAATATTATCATTATAATATGTATGCGGTATTATTGATATAAGTAGGAATAAGTATTAATTTAAGTGAAAATCTTAATTCCTGTCATGAAGATTTTAATTACTAAATGAATATACAATGAAATAAACATGTGATTGTTCTAGATTGCGTTTCATTTTTAAAATATTGAAAAAAATGTTTAAAAAATTTATCACAAAAATTTTATGATAGGAACTAAGAAAATGTAAAATCAAAAATAACTAAAACCTTATGGGTAGTGACTGAAGTTAACATGTGTGACGTAATAGGTTAAAGGAAATTATGGTAAGATTTTACCAGAAATTGTTTTACAGAAATTGATCTTGTACGGTAGCTCGTCTCTTTATAGTCGATTAAACCCAAATATTGACAGACCAAAGATAATGTAGTATATTGAACAACATTAAGGATTGAGCTAAAGTGTATCAAATGTTCTTATTCGTATTATTATAGACATTTATAGCCGGTTTTAACTGTTTTCAAGAAACATAAATTAATTACGGTTTGAAATAGAGATAAGTCGAATTCAAATGTGTAAAGAATTTATATTAACAACAATTTTAAAGAAATATATAAATAATAAATTCCCATTTTATCTTATAACTATATTTCAGAAATTGTATATTCATTTTTAAAGAACGTCTTTTTACGTCTCAAGCATAAAGACGAGGTAAAAATTGGGAACAAATTCCTCAGATTTTTTATATCGCAGTGGAACAATATCCGGAACAAAATACGTAGCGAGGCTGATAGTCTCTGTTAGAATATACAATAACATTGCAATCTCATTCAGTGGATGTTAATGTTAAATATAATACTGAAAACCTTCTTTTAAACCAATAGCTGGAGAAATTTGATGAATTCGAACTATGAATTGGAAATCACGTCCGATACGAAATAAAACGGACGTAATACATACATCCCGCAAATGCAATAGGAATCCACAGTCTAGGCTCGATCGAGTTAACGGGTCTAATCCCGTATTACCCAAAGGAGATCTAAACCTGAGAAATCTAATAGTGATCTTCGTGTAAAATGAAAAATAGAAAAACAGCAGTTTAACCACTTGGCGCTGATTGTTAGCACTTTAAACAGAGCTGTTAGAATGTCGGACTATAAATCGTATTCGTGCTTGCTTTTGAGTTAAGATTATATGTAGAATAAATATACACTACTCAATAACTTTAGAATAAAGTTTTATAATTGTGGGTTGAGTATATTTATTTTGTATAGTAGGTTGTTCTGTTAATAATTACCAATTAATATCATCTTTAATTTTAGTATCTTTTTTAAATTCAAATAGTGTTATCCTTGACCTGTGTAATAGCATGTTTTTTTTCAAATTGCCTAAACATTCACTCAATATGCTCCTGTTTCCGAGGAGGTTTATTATATGTTTTTTCAATACAAAAAAAGTTAATTCAGTCAAGGAAAAAAATTATAAAAAATGAGAAAACTGTGTTAAGCACTGTAAACTGTTGGCTGAGGTAATACTTTGAATTTTAATAAGAGTTGAATCAATTTTAAGAACAAAAACTATACGTTTCAATGCAGTCTTTACATTCATACTTCTATGTTGCCCTTCAGAGCCCTACAATAAGAATGTGGATCTCTAAATCTATCAAAATACACCGAAAATACAGATTGTAATAATGACTCTTTCTATCATTACGATTCTTTATGAGGACGAATGGTATTCAAGATATGCTTTTGGTTGTAAATACGTTTTATACTCCCTCCATTAACCCTAAATACTCTCTTTCACACGAGAGATGACCTTGAGGTAGACTAACGCACGCAGGATTCCTTTGAACCTTTGAACTTGTATTAAGAAAAATAATATAGACAGTAATCATTTATTTAAATCAAATAACGTTTCAAGAGCTAATTTTAAATGTCATTATTGTTTATTATAATTAAATATTTGAATTAAGTTATAGCTTTGTTCACCACTAAATCGAGCTTAAGTTTTCATGCTGTTATATAATTGCCAGTCTGCATTGAGCGATTAATTCAAATCCTCGTACCCAGAGGAGTCCTAAATTTCATAAATGTAACTCACAACTTGACGTCTACTGAAATGGAAAATAGTGCTTAATGTAAATTAATGGGCAAATCTCCTGAGACCGTCTGCATCTTGCCGTGAATAAAGTGTTGCTGATTTGAATTATGTCCTCAGATTTATTCTCTGAAACTTCATGCACTCCAGTGTTACCAACTTTCAGATTTATTTCCTCTAAAAAATTTAAATACTAGAGTTAAAACATCTTTAATATTATTTTACGGTATACATCGGTTTATTTAAAGCCAATTGCATGCAATAAAACATTTTCTCAACTCCTAAAAACAAGCTTTCTAAAATTATCATAAAACTAGTAATATGAAAAAAAATCTAAAGTCAGTTCATACAAAAGTTGACAAAGAAAAATTGTATTTTATTTACAATTTCTTAGATAATTACAAATAATATAAATAGAGTAAACATATATGTTTACAAATATTTTGTAACGTGACATATGTTTCAAAACAAGTGTTTTACCATATAGCATATAACATATATTTAGCTGTTTATATAATTATGATTTCATTTTTTCTAAGCCATATGAGATAAGTAACTATATTGCATATCTTGCCCCTTTTGTGAAAATGTTTTCTCACATATAAAATTAAAATCAATAAATTAAATATAATTTATAAAATAATATTTGAAAAAATGTATCAACATCAAGTGTCATCCACTACAACTAAAAAAATGTATTTGAATTTGAGTGCATGATTAAAAAGTATTTTATTAACAATTGAGAATTTGTAAAATATACATAAATGGAGAATGTAGAAAGTGGCTCTGTATCTACTATATACATAGAAAATAAATTCTATGCACCATACAAAATTTAAACAAATAGAGAGAACAGAAGCATACATTATAAGTAAAAGTAGGCAAACCTACTTGGATCGTCTTGACTCATACCCAGTTAATTTTATGCTTTAAATAATATTCCTAATAATATTATCTGAATTTCCTTTTCTAAAACTGTAATCAAGCCTGTAATGAGTAGAACACGTTGCGAGAGACGAAGCCACTGCAGACGTTTTCCAGACAATAACTTGGGAACAAAGAATTACACAAAAGATCATGACATCACCAAAATATTTAGATTCAAATAAAAAAATATAAAATTACGTTGTGTAATCTTAGGAGAAAATCAGGGGTTTTAAAATAATAGTTATTACTAATTAGAATTATTAAATGACTGAAAATAAGTATATAGCTTTATGTTATATTACAATTATATATATAATAACTGTTACTTAATTTCTAATAATATTTGCATTTACTAAAAAAAATAATTTTTTACTTGATTCTTTTATATATTTTCTGTTGTTATTTTTCTACTATCTATTATATACTCATAAATATTTCTTATTTCAGCAATATTATATTTATTTCGCGAACTATACTATTTTTATTCGGGATGATAGAAATTACAAAGTAAATGGACAAAGTTGATGGCAAGAGAGTATCCCAGTTTTTTGATTCACACACACACACACACACACACTAACACACACACACACACACACACATATATATATGTATATATATAGTTGTAAAGGGAAAGTAGATATTTTAAATTTTCTCGTCATATACCTCGACTTTTCAAAGGGACTCTTAATGTCCTTCACAGTTCCAAGTTATCGTATTGTACTACTTGCACAGCTTAGTTTGGAAATTGATAATTTGACTTGCAAGAAATTTAAAAGCCTCTTTGCCTTTGATATCTGCTGTATGTATACAAACTTATTGTTTACTTTAATTAGTACTATCTGCACCAGCATATTAATGTAATATAAATATTCACTATCTACTCTCCAGGGTAATTTGATTTCGTATCTTGTGCCTCTTTTCACGACCTCTATATCCAATGACACTGTTTTTATTTTGACCCGTACAAATATAATACATCTAACAACTCTTTGTTTCTATAATGAGGTTTCTTTGTTAAATGAATTTTTAACTTAGGAAAAAAATATACACACTTTTATCTAGTTATGAACAGAAATGTAATTAAAACCATTTTCGTTTTAAATAAAATGTAATAAAGGAGTTAATGTTTATGCATTGGTTTCTCGTTATATTTATTCTTCAGTTTGCTGAAGAAATGGAGCAATTTGAAAAGTTGCTACTTATTATTAAAACATAACAGATAATTACTATTTAGTTATTTTTCTCTAGAATATTATATTCAGTTACATTAATGTTATTGCTGAAATTTATATTGCCTTAACATATATATATATATATATATATATATATTTATATATACATATATTACAATATATTATAAATATATATATATATACATATAATAAATTAAAAATATTTCATAAACAATAATACTTTTAATGAATATATTTATTAAGAATAAATATATTCATTAAAAGTATTCTTGTTTATGAAATATTTTTAATTTATCAACTATATTACAAGAAAACATATCACCATATTTAATATAATATATATATATTTATATATATATATATATATATATATATATATATATATATATATATATATATATATAGAGAGAGAGAGAGAGAGAGGTAGAGAGAGAGAGAGAGTTAATATCCGCAGTACATAATTTTGCTGGGCATAAAATCACAGTTACGACGTTTCGGTTGAATCCCATCTATCATTAACAAACTGAAAGCAACGGTTGAAGTGCCAACTTTAAGAGTTCCCTATTCAAGTCTTGTTTTCACCTCGTTAATGCTAGATGAGATTTTATCTCGAAACTGAGATTATATGCACTGCAAAGGAGCAGAAGTATTCCGAATAATAAATATTCATCTTATTTTTCCATCCTTGAAGGAATACGTATCAGCATATTATATATTATAATGTTATAAATGAAATAAATTATTCACTAGAATCATTATTTAATGATTTTCGGGGGTACATAGATCAAATTACTATTGAAAATATGGGTTGCGAATTACGTATAACATAGAAAAAAAAAAAAAAATAGGTATAAGTTTGTCGAGGGTGGCTAAGGTGAATCACTAGTCCAATCTCAGATGAATTAGTCAAAACCCTGTTTCACCACAGAGGTAGCTAAATTTAGAATATATAATTACTATCTAACTCTGAAATGAAAAATATGAATCTGGGCATTATAACCTCTTTGGCGACCTGTTTATATTTAACCCTAAGTAAGACTGCTTTATTATATTATGTGGGCTTCGCTACTCTTATATTTAACATGTTAAAACCTAAATGTATTACAAAAATGGATCAAGAGATTGGATCTTTTACGCTTTGAGGAGGTTGACTCAATGAGATGGGTTTCTTCTCTTCTTTGTTACTTTACTAAAACATTCTAAGACTCATAGATATACATATAAATCTTTGCACCATTAGGATGTTGTAAACGTTAACTTTACCTTGTACAAACACGTTTTAGTGAAGGAAGGCCTCTGGAGTCATAAATAAGTTTAACCAGAATTTAGTTTTTGTGCTAAAAGTGTTACCTCTAACATAAACTAAAAAAAACCCCGTGCTATTCTAAATCCGGAACAACATTTTTAATGGCGAGACATTGTTGCTTAGAAGCTGGAGTAAAATAAATTTGAACAAATTCTTTTTAAATGCTTATTTGGTTACGGATATCCTAAACTTTTCACTACAGTAAGCATTACGCAAATATTATCATCCCTAAAATCAACAACAAATCTCAGAAAACAAGCAAAAGTTACAGTTATTATTATTCGTTCTTATACTATTATTCGTTGTTCCTTATTATGATAACATTTTTGCACTTAATTGCTATAATGGTTATTGACTTATCAGTTTTGAGGTGAGAAGCTATATACAGTTAAGGATAAGGTAGGGATATACGGAAGGTATATGTATAGCTAATAGGGTAATCAATGTGAACTATATGTCGTCGGGCACTTTATGACTGGCTATAATCGCTGCTGCTGAAGTAGATATGCTTGTAACAGAATAATAGAGAGGTGTTTACCTCTACCCGTAGATCAGTAGGCCTACATACAATTTTATTGCCTTACCAAAACGATTATCTTATAGTTATTTGTTATGAAATTTGTTTTGGAAGGTTTCCATTTTATCTACTACGATATAAATGATATTATTTGTGACAGCATAACATTCTGCTAAGATATTCCAGCACAATATATCTTTCTCGTGATTTTAATAGTCTGGCAGTAATTAGAAAGCGTTGTTGTTATTACAAAACATATTTCTATAACAACGACAACAAAGAGGTAAGTACATGTACAATTTTTCCAGAACATGAATCATAAATCAATAATAGGGATCACGAGATGTAATAATAACAAATAAATCCAGCTACATAACATTGAATAATTACGTTAATGCAGTCTTCATATCATTTAGGTTTACCTTGCCTAGACATTTTCATAGGGTAAGTATTGGAGAAACGGGTAAACAATGAAATGTAAATAAAATATGCGTTCTAGTGAGAGATCAATTGGCAGTGACATGAAGCAGTGACAAAGGTAACCCGGAAAAGATATTGTACTTCCGCTAGGTCAAATTAGTAAAGGTAGTGTATTTTATTGCGAACTTGACCCTTACAGTTATAAGCACAATACCGAACACAGTCAGAAGGATTAAAAAATTCACCGCTTGAACTTCTAGTTGTATTCGTTACTTTTGAACATAGGTGGTACATTGTTTTACAATGTCTTCCTAGCCTTGTCGGTATTGAAGGAAATAATAGAGTGGAATCTGTTGCCAGATTCAGAATGCTTACCGGCCATGAATATCTGTAAGCCCATCTATATAAAATAGGATTAGCAGCCTCAGAAATTTGCCCTCTGTCCAACTCTCAAAAGATGGAAACTCGCCATCCACAGAAATGCACAGCATTGCAAAATATGGACAGGCAGCATTGACTCTACTGGGAGCCTAGAAAGACAATGGCAAGATCTGGCAATGGATAAAGAAAAAAGTAAGTACTTTTTAACCTTTAAATAGAGCCTAATGTTTCTGTAACAATTGTCGAAAAGTTTCCTTTCCAAAAAATATTAATTAGGCTTTTCATTTTTGATGTCACAACTTATACTGTTATAGTAAGCACAGTACTTACATGTTCCAAGTTATAGAACCATTAAATAGTATAAAGTGAGTATAGCACTGTAGAAGACGAATAGATGGATGGTTGTCAGGGAATTTACGATGGATGTAATATTTATTCCAGTCACAGATCAAAGCATATATGCGCTACCTCTTTTTTCCATCGTTTTAAATTGCCTTTATATTTACAGTGCATTTAAATGTAGGTGGGATATGAATCTCTATTACATCATAATAGACGGTGATGTGCTTCTTGTTGTTTACGTAGGTAAACACACACACACACACACCACATACATACACACCCACCCACCAGCACGCACACACATACAGGCACACGCACACACACACACACACACACACACACACACATGCACATACACAGCAGAATTTGTTTTTGATATATAATTATATATACGATAAGCTATGACGCGCACAAGATGTTGATGTCAAGTTCGAGGCTTTAGGAGGCCTGGAGGGGTTTAGGACTACGTTTACTTGTACAAATCGGTTTCCTAGTATCGTCACCAGCACACAAGAAGAGCGCTGCTATAGAAATGAGGTACGGTAGAATTTTAGTTCTGCGCATGTACTGTCAATGAATTTTCGACCTGCAAACAAATCCTAACGGTGCGGTAGCCGTTTAGTAGTTATGTTTTAGTTAGTATTATAAGTATTCATAGGTTGGTACAACTATTAATTTTAATAAGAAGTAGTTCACAAAAGACCTATGTCAGACCCTCCATGGAATACGCTTCAGAAGTTACGTCACTGGCCAGTCAACCGTATCTGCGAAAGTTAGATAAAATACAGAACAGTGCCCTCAGAATCATCACCGGCGCAGCTTTCTCAACGCCCATTTGTGCGATGGAAATGCAAATCTGCATAGAACCATTGCAAAAAAGGCACGAAAAACTAACGCTTAAATTTTGGGAACGCTCAAGAAGAGTAAATCACCGATACTGGACTAACTATAGAAAGGCTGCACAGAGACTAAAAACCCAGCTAAGCCCACTACAACACGCTGAAGAACTTAGAAGAAGGTATAGCATCGGCGAATCAAACCCAACCCCGCTCAAAAGTTTCAACAAGCCGACTATTGCCATGCCTCTAAAAAGTTTGTCATTACTAAACTTTAAAACCCCCAAGCATCTTGCACTCCCAGAAGAACTAAAGATTTCTGCCCTTGAGACAATACACACTTTATATCCTGAACCAGACTGGCTGCACATCTACACTGATGGATCTAAACTCAATCCTACTGGAGCTGGGGCTGGAGCTTTCTCCAAGCTATTTGAAATCAGCCAGGGCGTTGGGGCAAACACAAGTAATTTTGATGGGGAAGTAACGGCAGTGCGACTGGCCGCAGAGGCTCTTGCTGCGCATCACCCAGCAACGAACCACCAACGAGCTGTTTTCTTTATAGACTCTCAAGCCGCCATAATTGCAATAGCCGACAACTCTTCAACAGACTGTACGAACATATTCCACTGCCGAGAAGCAATCTCACATCTTTTGCAAAATGAATGGTCAATTAGCCTTCAGTGGATCCCAAGTCACGTTGGCATCACAGGTAACGAAAGAGCAGACGACCTTGCAAAAAATGGAACGCAGATGCAACAACCATATGCCTCACCTCTGCCAACACCTTATTGATGCAATCCTTAAACGCTCAATTAAAAAAGATCATGAGGAAGCCAGCAGGGGGAAACAGTGGGCATCACTTAGCGGTCGCGGTCCTTTGGTGCCCACAAGCGATAGAGCAACTGCCGTGGCTGACTTTCGACTTCTGACAGGACACGACTATCTCCAGGCCCACCTCTACCGTTTTGGCCTAGCGGAATCCGATACGTGTCCGCTCTGTCTAAATGGTATTATGAATGGGGACCAAATTTCAACCTGTCCTGAACTGGACGACCAGCTGTCCAGAACCGGTCGTTACTGGGAGGCTCGACGCCGAATGGTTCAACAGCCAAGGGCGGGCATTGGATAAAGTAAAAGTAAAAAGTAAAGTTCACAAAAGAAGTCTAATAAGATCACATTTCGACATTGTAATTTTCTGTAAATCTGAAGTTTTGTGATATAAAATGTTTTTTAAATGACCTTATAGTTTTAACTCGCTTTAGGCCAGGGCTCTTCTCGTGCGTCAGTGACAGTAGTAACATAAGCTTCTGCCACTCGACATTTATTCTTAGGCTTAGTCCACACGAGTTAGAGAATATTCCACTGTAAAAACGTCTGTTAAGATACATCAGTAAGCAGTGGTCATTTCTTCAGTTAAATTGATAAATAATTGTTAATTTTATTGCTATGAATTTCCCTTATAAAATGTTATTGAGAAAAACTATTTTGTAACATATAAAGTATGAATTATATAAGAGTTTTTTAAGTTAAACATTACTTCAACAATATAAAATACTAAAACCATAGTTTTGTTAACTAAAACCATAGTTACCAATAATCATTGCTGAAATATTCTAAAAGGGAAGCATCGACTTTCCAGTAAACAACAAAGTAATACTTGAGTAACTTGAAGTAACTGAAGTCGGAGGTGCCAAGATGAAACAGGAAACGAAGGATTTTCTTGTAGGTTTTGCAATTGGGGCAGCGATAGGGACTGCAGCTGTCATCGTGTGTGTAAAGTGCTTTAAGGGCTACTTATCACCTACGCCTAAGCCCTAGCCTACGAAGAAACTTTTATCCATTAACATTAATTTTATTATTTTATATAAACTATAATTATTATTTTTTTTTTCAATAAATTTACACTTTGTTATATTATTCTTTGTGTTTTCTAGCTTTAGAATTCCTTAGTACCAGGCAAAAGTGTGGTTAATAATATGCAAATAAAACGATAATTCATTTTAGGTAGGGATAATCCAAGTTCTTTAACAATAAGTAATTTGTAATGAAAAAGTGTTATTGGGGTAGATGTAGAAGTTTCTGGTGTAGATAGTGACGTTTATCATGGAAAACAATGCTTACCCTTTTAGACATACACAAACTCTCCCTATGTATATTTATTTATATATCTCGTTCAAAATTTCAATCATGAATAAAAAACTTATTTAGCCACTGAATTTTAAACATATTTTTTAAAACTTGTGGTGGATGCAACTTGTTGATAGTTTTTTCTAATATTAATTCACTTTTCAATTCCTACTTTAGCTCACACTATCCTTGTGTGTGTATATATATATATATATTTTTTTTTTGTTTAATATTTTGAACGTTAATGAAATACTTTTCATCCACTCAAGTTCAAATACGATTTTTTTTTTGTATTTGATGACGCTTGTAGTTAATACAGTGTTTTCTATATAATTCAATATCTAAATTCATTTATAATTAAATGATACTTAACTAAGTGAATACGTAAGTGTTTACTTGTTTACTAGAGAGAGAGATCAAATAATTGCTGTAACAATAATGGAGTCGATAATTCTTTTTTAAAATGTTTAGGTCAGACATTAGGAATAATACCGTTCCTTTACACAAATCTATAGGAGAAAGGAATACAAGTTGTCCCCATACTATTAGATGAAAAGAACTGTTAATAAGTTAATTTTGTCTCCAGAAATGCCATAGTCTAGGCACCCTTGATGGAGCATCCTCTATGCCTCGTGTTATCTCACCAGTGTTAAGGTCATTAATCAGTTTCCTTCATCCTTACCCAACCTCAATTGCGCTCTCCCCCCCCCCACTCCCCCTCTCTCTCTCTTAGTAACAGCGTGCATTTTAACGACTACAATCTACATTAGCGACGATAGTTTAGATTACTAATAACTAGCATAGTACCCGTCCTTCGAAAGAGGTTGACCTATATTGGTATTGTGCTTATTGCGTTCCGAAGTACAAAACCGCGATGAAATAAGTTTAAGTGTAAGTTGTTAAAACGATTTTAATACGAACGTGTTTACACAAAAGAAATATTTATAAAACAGACTTATAAACAATTTTTACATGCTCGTTTACTTTAATGAAAATATGTAGGTTCCATCCGCTTGAAACACGTAAGCAAGAAAAATAACCAAAATAGACTTAAAGATTCAGGGTCATCATACCTGTTACCACACAAAAACTACGAAGGTTATTAGCAAAAACCTGTACACATAACTTTAAACACTGTTAAAATATTTGGTAAATGCTTGGATTCGTAAACCCGGCTGGATATTAGTAGGCCTATGGAACATTCCTACATATGACCTAAGGATATTTTCATTGATTTTTAAAAAAAATTTTTAATAATTTCTTGTTGGGTGAGAAATCCAGTGCGCAGTAGTACGTTGTGCTAAGCTGCCTGCTTCGAGTGAAACAGTGACGTCATAACTGTAATTGTTGTTCTAGGAATTTAAACATTGGTAAAAACGCAGATTACGCAACCCCAATGGAATGTGTATAAAATGAATAAAAAACATGTCCTTAAGCTATATTGATAACTATTATTTTTGTTATTGCCACGGAAGGTTAATTTTATTACCAATATTTAAATATATCTATGAAGTATTCAGTCAGGATAGATTTAGTTGTAATTTTATGCATTTAACCATTTGGTAAAGTTTTATAAAATTACAACAAAATCTATTACACTTTAGAGGTATATTTAAATGTACGAATATGCCATTAAAACGTGTGTAAGAATAGGGATAACGTGACGTCACTACACTTCGCGGCATCAGGCAGCCGTAGCTCAACTTATTAATGCGCACTGAAATTTTTACCCAACTAAAAATTGATAAACTCCGATACACAAAAGAAAAAATAATAATAATAAAATAGCCTTAGGATATGTTTAAGAATGTACTATAATAATATGTAGTCGGGTTTGTGAATCCAAACATATTTGTTTGTTTACAAATCATATCATGTTTTTCATTGCAATATATGTCTTATGGAGATTTTTGGTAACTTCAAGTTCCTCAAAACCCTATAAATGTTGTAAATTGAGAAAAACATATATTTTTCCCCACTCCTTCTTGTCAATACCTTTAATTTGAGCCATCTCCCAGCTCTGTAGGACCTTCCAAGCTCCCACAATATTTCCCTCAAAATGTGGCTTACGAAATTATATATATGGAACACTAGGGGCTTGTAGGGGCAAATACACCCTATTCATATTGAAACAAATTTTAAACTTTAGTATAGTAATTTTATTTTTAATACAAATTAATTTAGTATGATTCAAAATTTACATAATACAATATCCTCATAAAATATAATTTTTGGGAATGCGTTTTCAATTTGATTTACTTTTACCAATCATATTTTCAATATGTAGCTTTAATCCATCTCGAGATTTTACTCGGCTTAGTGCAACATAAAGGTGACCATGTGTAAAAAACAGGTCTGGTCAATTGAAGCCCTGCTCTTAAGAATGTTTGACCCTGAGCCTTATTTATAGTTATTGAAAATGCAAGTATTAAAGGAAATTGAGTTCTTTCATTTGAAAAGCTATGATAGGATCTGATAATATTAATCTCATTCTTGGTAAAAATATGTTTCCTTCTCCAGAATCAGCGATTATTTCTAATTTAATACGCTTGTCAAACATATCTAGTACGATAAGACGTACGCCATTAAATAAACCTGATCACAAGTTCATATTTCTAATTAACATAACGATTGGCGCAACTTTGAGAGTTAGTTTATGTTGGGGCGTCTCTGATGGTGTACTAAATGGAAATGTTGAAACTTTCGTTTGGATATTCGGTAATTATTTCATCAACCCTGCAGTAATTTTTTGAATCTCCCCCATGTATACCCAATACTTCATTATTTATTATACAACACTGATCATTTAATGGGCATAATATCACCCTTTGAGAAACATTTTCAACATTATTTAGATTGAGTGATTTGCCAAAGACAAATTTTGTCAGTGATTCATTTCTAATCAATAATTGTTCTTTTCAAAGTGCCATTGTATAACTGTAAAACCCAGTGGCAAAATTCGGCTTCTTCATTGTTCACAAGCATGTTTTTTGATAACTGTAGAAATTTTAACGCATTCCATATTCTGCTTTTGTTTGCACACGTCTCTAATTTTAACTTTTCCTTGCATAGGCAAAACAGGTAAGACTTGTCGGAAATCTCCTCAATATTACCTTAATATTACCTTACCTCCCAATGTAGCGTTTCCATTAGTTGGGTCGACACATTTCAATAAATGTTTTAATAAACTACCTATACAATTTAACGCTGCTGCAGTTACTACAGATGCCCCATCTACTATTAGGATAGCAGATTCTATTAAAATGTTAGCCCTTTTTGAATTTGCCTTGATTATTGAGACTGATCCAGGCTGTACTGGTATTGACAGATCAAATAAACGATGGAGTGTAGTTCCTCCTTCTAAAAGCAAGTCAGCGATTCCTGTCCATGCTGAGGCTCATGCAGTTTGACCTGGTCCTCTAATTATACGTGAAAGACATGATTATATAAATATTTGTCCATATCCTCTTCTTCTGTTTCGCCAGATACTGCATTCAAAACGTTACCTACGTCTACGTTTTGCTCATTATTTAAGTGATTATACATTGTAGCATCTTTTGCAGTCTGTTCATATATGTTATATAAGTAAGTAGCAATATCATCATTTCTTGGAACTGGAAAACCAAATTTCCACAATCCAAACCGTTTTCTCTGAGACGTTTACTTTCTCTTGTAAAGCAATGTTAAAGATTTTTTAACATCGATTTCTTGGATGTTCTCAATTACTGCATCTTTAAAGTTTATCCATATTGTATAAGGAGATGTTGGTTCACAAAAGCAGCATATGAACGCAAAAAACTGCCTTAGTTGTCTAGGAATATCTATATTTTGTTGCTCTTCCATGCAACTTTGCCATTCGTTATCATCATTTAAAATACCCCTTGCTACTGCTGCCCCTTTGAAATAATTTATTCGAATATTATTAAAGTGTCGTAGATCTGTGAATGACGTTGCGCCTTTACGTGTAATAGTAACAATCGTAGATAAAATCTGTTTTGATCATTTGGAGATACAATATACATTTTTCCTATAACTCTAGAGCCACCTCTTTTTCTCAGAATTTATCTTTTATAATGAAATATATAGTGTTGTGGGATTTCTACATACGGATACTGCCTAGCATTTAAATTTCGGTTGTCCAAGTCAAACCAACCTGTTAAAGTGGTTTGTTTCATTTCTGAAGCCTTTAGTGCTTCCTTTTCATTTCCAGTATGGAAGAAGAAATAAAGCAATTCTTCTTTATGGACTGCTAACCGAATAATCGTGTGTGATTGTTCAAGCATTTCGTTAGAATGGAAACGCCATATAATTACACAGCGCATGTTTGCAAAATTAACAGTTTCATCATACGTTCTAGTGCCACTTTCGTCAGTAATGCTTTGAACAAACTGAATACGTGCCGAATCATAATCTTTGTACACATATTTGAATAAGTACTTGACAGAGCGGACACTTGAATGAATTTTCACAATGATGTTAGTGCTATCCTTAAGCAATAAGTATGGATTAAAGGGAGAACATCTCGATTGTCTATTTAGTAAATCCTCTTTTGGGTATTATTTTCGTTTTTTCTGTTATAGTTCTCTATAGTTTCATTTAGGAACTCCCTGGGGTATTTTTTGCAACATTTTCAATCAGCTTTTGTACCCCATTACCTCTATTATATAATATGTTTTCATTATATAACTGTACTGGTATTTTATTTAAAGCATATTAACAAGCAAAACATTTTATTATTTGTTTGAATCTAATTCACACTTTTTGTTTTTAACAATTGCTGTTAATTAATAAATAATACCACCTGCAGTATGTTGAGCTTACTTGGGATTTAAGAGCTAATGTCGAAAACAGGATTTTTATATGCTAGAGATATCTTTTACTTTTATTACCAATTATGGAGGTTTATACATGTATACAATAGGAAATCGAGGTCCTGAAATGTCAATTACTAGTTACAGGTACAGATGTCTTTTTCATACATTAACAATCCGTTCTAGGTATCTAAACTATTTCCTAGGATATATCCACATATTACAAGAGCATTTTTCTTACAGAGATAGGCTACTGTTACCTATATTCTTTTGATTAAGTTCATGTCCTTTCTAGTGTTCTTCATGACCACCCTATAATATTACAGCACTTTGGGAACAAGGTAGTTATTTAATGAAGGAAGTTTAGGAAACGCACTGTTTATACGTTGGGAAAATTCACTTTATATTCACATTAACTGTTAGATTACTAGTTAGACAAGACATGACACGGCACATTTTCACAACTAGATCTTTCTACCTGACCTGTTTTCGTTAATATTCTCAACCTTTACTAAAGATATTTTTGGCTAACGGAAAGACAGACGTTTGAGTGTATTTAAAATCTTTACCTAGATACTCTGTCTTATGGCATGTACAAGAAATAACCTTCTCTCATATTTCTTAAATTATTTGAGCAAAGGCTGGTTACATAACTTAAGTAACTTAACTTACTGTTCCAATTTCCAGTTATGTAATTTAAACATTCATCACAATGCTGATGTTTTTTTTTACTGGCTGTGGTCAACACGTCACTAGATTGGTAATCAATTTTTCATTTAGAGCTCTTACTTTGAAACATGTTTATTAGTATTTCTTGCCCTAAAGAAATACTAATATTTATTAGTATTTCATATTTAGCCCTAAATATATTATACAGACCACTTGTAAACTTTGCTGGTATAAGTTTTATAAAGATGGAATCCTGAATACTCAATAATTAATAAAATGATATTTAATATAAAGATCAACAAATATAACTATTATTGTTGGAAGTGATAGACTTATTACGCTTATCACCTTCCTTAATATATGTATTACATACAGTTCACATTAAAAGCTATACGTCTCCTGCATAGTTTTAAGTTAAACTACCATTCCTAAATATGCATGGTAAGTGCAGATCTCTTTAGAAACTTGGTTTAGATCTGAATCAGATACCACCTAATCGATTATGTCAAATTAATTTTATTTTGTGCAGAGTAAAATTCTTTTATTTTTTAAACATAGAGAAAAATTAATTTGATTGTATTAAGTAGGCGAAATAAAAAAAATATTCTGAAAACTATTCAAAAAGCTATATGAATTATTTAAGGGTTGTAAAATTATTGTTCACCTTGATTACAAGAAACCTTGTGTTAAACATATTATTAAAATAATAAAATAGATGATTACCACTATAAATGTAATTTTGTGTCAGAAGTGCATTTTATTATTTTTAAATATTCATTTTGCTAAATCTAGAAATTTGTGACTCATGAGTTACTGTACATTATTATAGCCAACAGCATAGATATTGCAGTATAGTTATTTATTAAAAAAAATTAATCCACTGATATTCATTCAGGTTGGAGTTTTATATTGTGAGCTTAATATCTTTAGGTAAGGATACACTAAACCAATAACATTTCGTTTAGTTTCAGTCTTCTGATTAAACCACCGTAAAAATTTACTAACTAGAGAATTTCGATAAACGAGCTGTTCAAGTCTCATGACTAAAACATTTTGAATATATTTCATTATCATCAGTTTGAACCTCAAAAATCGATATAAAGTGTTGCGAATGTGTCCAGGAAATCATGACACAACCTACTTTGATAACCAAAACTCTATTCTGGTATAAGGAACGATTTAAAATACCAACAGATTATACAGTGATTTACAATGATCCATTATTATTCGTGGGGGATAAGTTCCCTGAACTTACCTTAGATAGTGAAACCGCGAATACTGAAACCTACTGTATATGGAAAGGGAAGGGTTACGTTCAACATCAAGCAGACTGTACTTCCGTAAAATATTAGTTCGCACTTTTCAAAAGATTGTCTACAGCTTCACTGTTGATATATTTAAATCCTTCACCGTTAATTCCATGTGCTACTAAGACTGTATCGGTCCGTAGCACTACAGCACAACAGAACAGTCAAATGATCCTTTGCGACCTTAACCCCGAGTAGATTTCTCCTTAGATAAAAAAGTTCGAGAAGGCATTCTTTTCCAAAACAGTACGGTCTTATCCACGTTAAAAACTTGATCGACTGTATAGCCTTTATCCTTAATATGATTTTTAAAATGCCGTGGAAACGAATTGGCGATACGTTTTCCACTGATGATGGTTCACCAACAATTTTTACGTTGTGAAGAGAAAACCTCTTTTGAGCTTGTCAAACCAGACTTTAATTGCTGAAAATGATCGAATGTAGTAATTGTTCCCCACACTTTTGAACAAAATGTTCATAAAAAAAGCTAGCATTTTCTAAAATAAAAACTGAACCCTGTGGCACCCATTTTTATGTTTGATTTTCTATCCACACACTCAAAAATTTTTCCATTATCATGATGTTTATATCGTAACACAGAGAGGTAACTTTCGCCGATTAAGACACACACACACACACACACACACACACACACACACACACACACCCACACACACATACACACACACACACACACACACACACACACACACACATACATACACACACACACACACACACACACACACACACACACACACACACACACACACACACACACACACACACACACACACACACACACACACATACACACACGTTAATACTGCGCCAAAATTGTAATATATTATGGCGTTTTTTTAAAGTTTAGAGCTACAAATTGTTTTTATAATTCAGTATTTGTCTTTTTAACATTTTGAACCCTTACCACTTTGATCGATAGACTGACAATATCATATAGTTAACAATGTCATTACTACTTCCTATAACGAAGTAACTTATTGCCATTGCAATTTACACTGTTGCAAGCGTCTTGCTCTCTGAGCGTGTAACATAAACTCTTGTAATGTATACTATTGTAAGTTATAATGATCCAACTTATACCATTGTAACTTAAACTGTCTCGAGGAACCCAGTTGTAGTTTATAGCTATATATAACATGAGTTGAGTAAAGAACAAAACCAGTTGTGTAGGAGTAAACCTTTGCCTTGCGTTTAACTGTAATTTATTGAGGTGTAAAAATCGCAGTTTTCTTATTTCAACAAAATAATTGCAAAAATAATAATCCTACACAAATCTTCTAAAGAAATTTCTGAAAGTTAATGCAGTACATTTTATGAAACTGTATCAAAACCATTATTTCAAAATTGAGTTTTATGAATAAACATAAGATGCTACAGTTATTAGCAACAGCTATTCCTTTCGTAAATGTGAGTGTCATGTTTAGTGTTATGATATTATGAAAAGCGAAGCAATACAGAAAAGAGATCGTTTACGTTATAAATATGTTTTTCAATTTCAGAACTTTACTTTAAGAGATGCACTGTGTTTAACACATTAATGGTGTATTACTTCCTTTTCCTTTTACTCCGGTTCCAGAGAAATCATCCTAATCATTCATTTAGAATATTATCCCTTATAAATGATATGAACATGACTATGGTATGATTATGAGATATGATTCTGATGACGTATGATCTGCGGTACGGAAGCATCAACATGTGTCTAATAATATAGTATGGATCGAGTCCTGGGACTAACACGGACTTACTCTATACCCACCATAGAGACGTATATACTCTACCAGCTTCAACCCGGTGTGGGAAACACAATGAAAGATAAGTGAAATTGGAAAAGTAATAAGAAGAGGGCAAAATGATCATGTTCAATTAGCAGAGTAGGCTTCTTGCTACCATGCAATCCTAGGAACTATAATTTCGTTTAATGCCCACCGGGCATGAGTGAATATGAGATACATTTATCAATCACTTATATACATGCATTCGATTTCATCGTATCGCTTGGGGCTATACAATTCATTTAATCTCTTGTTGCCATTCAATCGTCTCAGGATATTTTGTGCTGAGGGAGTTTTTAATTTTGATAGGGGTATAATGTAGTAGAAGCCCATTTAGGGTCACTAGTGTCTCGTACGAATTTGGGTAGGTTAAGCTATTTTTGTAATATCTAGTTATATACACGTGTAGCAAGTTACTACGGCTAACACTGTCCTCGTTGTGTTATTCAGTTTTATAGCAGGATATTTTAAGCTAACATATTGTACCTTAACGCAATTAACGAAACTCATCGAGGCTAGAGAATGAATGATTTTCCAGTTGCGAATAAAATTCTATTTGGGGTAAATTACTTGTTCCTATTTAATAAAAGTTCTTTAATGTCCGTCAATACAACCTAATCAATAGTCAGAGAGTTCAGAAATATTTTTCAAAACTGTTATAAAAATATTTATTCACATTTAAAATTCTTGCATAATTGTCTTTTGAAACAAACATTTAAGTTTCGACGTCTGTATTTACTTTGTCCTGCAGGATCGGTATGAGTAATATAATTTTCGTTTGTTATTGTGGTTTACGGGAAAAATATAACTACGTTACATTATTATTTTTTATGACTGTCATTAAAATTTATCATTCTAATTCTATTGAAATGTGTGTGTGTGTGTGTGATCATTCTAATTCTATTGAAATGTGTATGTGTGTGTGTGTGTGTGTGTGTGTGTGTGTGTGTGAGAGAGAGAGTGTGTTTGTGTGTGTGTGTGTGTGTATGTGTGTGTGTGTGTGTGTGTGTGTGTGTGTGTGTGTGTGTGCATTTATGTAAATATTTACTTTGCAGAGTTTACTCGTAGTCTACACAAACTTAAATTACGTACGTAAGACAATAATTTTATGTAGATTAAATTTAGTTAATATACGAAAAACTAATTGAAAATATGTTTTACTAGTCTACACTTTAATGTATCCTAATTTACTCGAAGAATCCACTGATGTATTCCACGGATGTTAATAACAAATGCGATACCATGTATTGATATACACTCAAGGTATCAATTCAAGGACGTCTAGGTATCGTCAAGGTTGTGAGACACTTTTAGGACTTTCTGCTATGTAATATCAAACGAAAGAATTTTTTGTAACTAATTATAGTTTCAATATGTTCTGTGTCTTTGAAGTTTACTTGAAACACTTTTATTTTGTTCTTCGACTTAATATTAACATTTGACTAACCTTCTTGATAATACTTCCGATAAAAAGAAATGAAAGCAACAATGTAGTGCGGGTCATTGCAAATATCATGGTGGTAATAGTTGCCAAAAGTTTATTTCCCTCAAATTATACTGTAAATTTATTCATTTTTGAAACATTGTATCAATGCAATTCTGTACAATGTTAGTAGTCACTCTAAACATCCGAAGACATTTCGAAATTCTAATCAAGGTATTTCATACTACATAGTCTTGAAGTTTTATAAATCAATAAAAGCTTATCACAGCTCACAAAAGCTTGATCAAGAAGCTTGGAGAAGATCTCGAATTAGGCTTCAAATTTATAATAGTTTTGAAGATTTTAATCGCTTTTAATAGTTTTATATAGTATTTGAAATATCCTCAAAGAAATTTAAACTATGATACCTAAAGAAAATGTACTATGAATAGTGGCTATAATGATAAAATTTGTATTTCCGTATAATATTAGGTACAATTTTATTCAAACAGGAAATATTTTGTTATTATATTAGTAGTTTATATATATATATATATATATATATATATATATATATATATATATTTATAGCTTTGCAACACTGTTTTCTTGTATTCATTTATCACTTTCACTATATGTACTAAACAAGAATCTTACTTGTTATATATGCGAGTTAATCTTCAAAGATTTGTAGTATCTCCATCATCAAGCATCACTGACCGGGGGTTGTAGTAGACTGAGGGTCTTCTCTAGACTGTTGGGTCTACTACAACCCCCGGTCAGTGATGCTTGATGATGGAGATACTACCAATTTTTGAAAGTTAACTCGCAAAAATACCAATTAAGATTTTTGTTTAAGTACATATAGTGAAAGTGATATATATATATATATATATATATATATATATATATATATATACATATATATATATATATATATATAATATGTTTTCTTGTTTATTAATTTAAAACAATATAGGTGATTCAAATACAAGAATATATATTAATTTATATTCAAACCTTTTCATTGTAAGCTTTTAATAAATATTCTTGTATTTGAATAACCTATGTTGTTTTAAATATATATATATATATATATATATATATATATATATATATATATATATATATATATTTATACCATAGGATGGTACACATATACGTTACACGTCTAAAATAAACTATCCAAAACATATGTGTTATTAATCAAACCATTTAAATATCAGTAAAAGAATGATAGTTAAGAAAATTATATGCGCAAAATGATTTATCAGAATATATTACAATATTGATATATATTTCTTTTGACCTCTAGTTTCTTTTGTGCACGTTTGTGCATCAATATGTTAGGAAATTCCTGATAAAAGCGATCTCATCATCCCTTTCCCATTAATAAGATCTCTTTGTTTTATGTCCCCAAAGTATAAGCTGTTTTAACTTAGAAGAAGGTTTTTTTTAACTAAAGAAGGTTTAAATTATATCCACCTGCCATAGGGGGAGATTGTTACGCAAATTTACCAAAATGTTTTCGCAAAGCAACAGATTGTCACTCACGATTGAATAACTCTACCGTAAGCTAATCATCACTAAGAAAAGCGAGTATAGTGAGTGAAGAGGCGTTAAAATATTTATAATTAAGCTTTCTTAATTTTACTTTCCCGTGGGGAAATCAAGGAATGGAGTAAATCGTTACTCAATATTACTTGATAAATTCAAGTATAACTGAGTTCAAGTTGGAACGGTATTTAAAAATCTGTGTGTTTCCATTTAATGGTTTCAAAATAACAAAATTGTTTTCAAGTAATCCAGCAGTTCGTATTCAATGTGCTATAGAATAACGATTCCGAAGTGTTCTGTCCCGCGTCGACGGTAATAAAGGAAGTGATAACAACCCTCCTGCAAGATACATCCAGGCTAACTCGACGAAACACTGTATATCCAAATTATATTTCAAAAATTTCACCAATAAAAGGCTTAGATATGAAGAATTAGTTTTACGTTTTTCAATATTAAAAACTAGGAATGGAATGCTTAGAGATTTGATTCAAGATGATTGAAAACATTTTAAATAATTTTTCTACGTTTTTAGTGATGATTTTTTGAAAATATTCATAACTTAGAAATGTATTTGTCATTTTATGAAGTTAAACATAAATTTGTTTGTATACTTGAATATTTAATTTTTAAAAGATATAAAATAAATATACTAATATATATGTTTGCATTGACAGTTGAAAAATTGAAAATATATGACGACCGGTTTGACAGGTCCAAAATAGTTTCTAGAATCCACCGGTTATATAAAGGTATTTAATTTTTTAATATAATAAAAAAAATCTGATTAGACATAGAAAAAGTATTAAAATGGAATGTCTATAACTAATAATGAACCGATAATTACATTTTCAAGAGACTGATTTTATATTTTGTAATTAGATTTATAATTTTCACTACAGCACAGATTACTTGTCTGATACACAGAAGCAACTGCTACTAATTAAATGAGCTGTCTGCAATAAATCCTTCTTTCCATCCCGACATTAAATGCATTTAGTGGATACCTTAGTCACAGGCACATTAATTTATTGAAAAGGAGAAATTGGAACACTTTATGCGCTAAAGTAGATATATTTGCTCGGTGTTCAGATTACCTCTGGCATATTGCCATGGCTTGTGTTATTCATAGCCATTCTTACTTTCCATTATTCTTTAGTGAAGGGGATAATTTTGTTTTCTATTAGGATTATTGCTAATTTATCTTTACGGTTTAGAACTACAATAAATAGTTGCTAACAAACAAACCCAAGCTTGATCACTACTTCCCTTACACCTATAGATTATGCAATGTCCTCGTTCTTGTTCTATCCTGTCCTAGAAATTATTCATTGAAATAACTACTTGGACAGTTATTAATAATAATTCGAGGTGGAAAAATATATGCCAGGCCCTCATCTAGCTTTACCTATGCCTTATCTAGCCTTACTCATAACCTATCCACCCATACATATCCTTATTTATCCCTTATCCAGCATAACCCATGGCATAAATAGTATTAAGTTACCTTATTTATGTCTTTTCTAGCTTTACCAATGCTTAATCTAACCCAACCTTATCAATCTTTACACATGTCTTATCTAGCTTTACCTATATGCTTTATCTAACCCAATCTTATCATTCTTTACATATGTCTTATCTAGCTTTACCAGTGTCTAATCTAACACAACCATATCAAACTTTACATATGTCTTATCTAGCTTTACCAGTGCCTTATCTAACCCAACCTTCTCAATCTTTACATATGTCTTAACTAGCTTTACCTATATGCTTTATCTAACCCAATCTTATCATTCTTTACATATGTCTTATCTAGCTTTACCAGTGTCTAATCTAACACAACCATATCAAACTTTACATATGTCTTATCTAGCTTGACCAGTGCCTTATCTAACCCAACCTTCTCAATCTTTACATATGTCTTATCTAGCTTTACCTATATGCTTTATCTAACCCAACTTTATCAATCTCTACATATGTCTTATCTAGCCTTACCTTAATGGTTTATCTACACCATCCATATCAATCTTTACATATGTCTTTTCTAGCTTTACCAATGCGTAACCTAATCAAACCTAGACAAACGTATGGTCATACATACATTACTATCTCCTATCAAATCTTACGTAGGCAAACTTATGACTCTATCTAGCCTTACATAAGCAATCCTTTAACTTATATAGGTTTATATAAACAAACCTATGTGACCTATGTATCCTTACTTAGACAAAAGTGTTTTATCTAGCATGATATAAATTTTTCTATGCCTTATCCACCCTTACCTATGCCTTGTCTAAACATATCTAGCCTCAGCTATACCTTAGTATTATTTGACCTTAACTGTGGATTACCTTTGCTTTAACCAGCCTTACCTATGCCTTGTCTAAACATACCTAGCCTTAGCTATACCTTAGTAATTTTTGACCTTAACTGTGGCTCAACTTTGCTTTATCCAGCCTTACCTATGGCCTATATCATAGCATACATATAGCTTACCTATAACGTCCTCTATGTCATATTTAGCAATCATTCATATGCATAAGGGAGCGCTAACAAAATTTATGTTGTAGCAAGTTTCGAAATGTAAATATAAATAGTTGGTAATTTAGATCAGTTTTAGAGTAATTTGTGTTAAGAAACAGTTTTTACCTTAAGAAATAAGCTTGTTTAGAGATATTCCCCCTCCTTAAGTTGAGGTTATTAACTAAATTATTTATTTACTTTTTAAATTTGTAACATCACCTTTACTTCAAATCAACTTCACATCAACCTTCCATCAGGTAGATTTCTTCTACAATTGTATTTTTTCCAAATCATTAAACAGATAAAAAGATAAGCCTGTTTACATCTTATAATTACATCAACTCTCTTCCAAATACTAGTTCGTAGCGACAACGAAGCCGATAGTGACAATCATCAGATAAAATATTTTTAATGACAAATTCTAATTTTGGGAAAGAACCTAGTACTTAATGGAACAAAAGACTTGTGAGTTTGTGCAAGCAGGTAATAACAAAAACCTGAAGCTAGAGTTGGTGCTTTCAACGCGTGTCCGTTTTAATCATAATAAGTGGAACGGTTAATGAGGGTGATGTGCGAGTTAAGTAGATGCCTGTACAAACCCTGTTTTTAAATTAAAGAACGCTGGGAAAAAGTCGAGTATGATTTGTAAAAAGAATGAGAGCTGCAGCCATCCAGTATTTCGGCAGAACGTTTTGCAGGGGTGCTTTATAAAATATTCTTTACGCGTTTGTATAGCGAAAGGTACGACAAGGTTTCTGTATACAGTTCCTGACTTTCTTCCGTTCTACTCCAGCAGACATGTCCAGACAGCAGCTGTCTAAAACATAAAGTCGTTTCAATCCATTAAGCATTTCTTTATTAGTTGGTTTAGAAAGCAATTTAAAACAAATAAACCAATTAAATAAATTAAAGATGTCACTTATCCTTTCCTGTCTCTACTATCCACATCTTGTAAGTTGTCATTAAATTCTGCGAAGAAGTGAAACAGTCAAGAGTTTATTTTTGTAAAATGTGTACCCATATTTTATCATACCTTAAGATGTTACTTTAATATTTTAATACTAAATTTATTGTGCTACTTCATGAAAGCACAAGATGTTCGAGGAAGAACAATAAAAACGAAGCGACACAAACGAATATAGTTGTTTAACAGTGGAGTGCAGCAGAATTTAGAACTTAACAAAGTTTGTTTTCTTTGTTTTCTATAAGAAAATCAATTTCTCACCGTAAATAGCACCATATCAACTGTACAACGTTTTTAAAATACATTGTTAGTCTAGTTGTTTTATTGTATTTAAATTTAACTAATTGTACATTTGTTAAGTGAAAGACAAAAAAAACTTCACTTAGCCATTTCGTTCTACAGCATTAAAACGTCTTCCATTGCATTTATACACACTGACACACCACTTTAATTTCAGTTTAATTCCTAAACCTAAGAGCTAGAGCTCTATACTCATCTATTGTTATGCGACAAACGTATATCCTCATACATATACTAATTAACTGAATGATTGGTTTATTAAGTTAAAACTTAAACCTAATATATCCATTTGTACGATGCTATTGATAAGATTAAAATATAACAATTGCTATATCTCACTATATTCTGTACTTTACACATTTTTCGCTGTTGCATGGTTGTTGACAAAAAACTATAAAATTAATTAAAACTCAAGGGATTTGGTTTTTACTACAAAGTAACTAAAAACATTCATCTTGCTTTACACTATATAAGTAGGAGAAAATAGTTACTGGAAAACAGGGTAAAGATTGACACCATTGGCCGAATACTTTTAACGTAACTTAATCTCTTGAAACAAGTTACTATACAGTAATTTTTAAATTTAATCCAAGTTTAAACCGGAATGAGCTGTTGAAATCTTATACCTAAAATGTTTGATCCGTATAAAACATTGTTTAATATTTGTATAATTAATCTTTTTATAATTAGTTTATGACTATCCGAAATTTATATTTTCTAAATTTGAAAAAATTACTGAGACCGAACGTTTTAGATCGCTATATGGCTATCTTCATCAGTGTCTTCTGCTTGGAGTTGTTGGGTTAAGCGGTGATGGTTTCAAAGACTGGTTTTCGATAGTATCAAAGAGTATGTGTGATTTGTATTGCGTTTGTTCGTTTAACATGATTGTACTTTGTGTTTTGTCGTGTTTGCAAATTTCATATTTTTCTATTCTGTTGAGATGTGGTCCTTTTTTGTTGCCGCGTGAGATTTCTAAGTTATGGTAAATGTCTGTGTATTTTCAACTTGTTTTTTTTATGTGATTGTATATTGCTGTTCTGTTTATGTTCCTCGACTCGTTGTTTAAAACTGCGACCTGTTTGACCCATGTAGAATCTGTTGCACTTTTTAATTTAGTTTTTATACGCCTGGTGCTTGTAGTTTATCTTTGTTGTTGATGTCGTGTTGAATTTTGTACTGTAAATTGTTATTAGTTTGTATGCTATTTTGTATCCGGTTTTCTAAAATTTGCAATATATTTTATTTGACGTTCTGTTAATGTATGGTATTTTGATGTATTTTTTTCCTCCCTGGGAATTAATTTTAGTGTTTTTTATGTATATTGTGCCATAGTTTGTCTATTATTGTGGGGTCTATCCATTTGTGTATACTGAATATTTAATGGTGTGTAGTTCTTTGTTTATGTCGTCTGTGGCCATTGGAACTTCATTAAGTCTATGGAGCATGGATCTGAAGGCTGATTGTTTCTTTTGGATAGGGTGGTTTGAGGTGTTGTGGATAAGTATGTCTGTCGTGTTCGGTTTCCTGTATATGTTTAAGCTGTGTTTTTATGTGTGGCTTTTTTTATGGTGAGGTCGAGGAAGTTTATGGATCGGTTCCAAGAGGAGCTCTTACACGTTTCGAGGGGTGGAGTTTTTATAATTAACCTGGCTGTATGCAGAGCTCAATGTAAGTTACATTGTTTCGTTTGATATGTTGCTTTGTATTATACAATATTGAAATACTTTATTAATGTTTATATTGTTTTTAATAATTTATTTACCGAAATGAATTTATAGTTCTTTCAAGTGTGCATTACTTTCACTCATTTTTAGAAATAGAATGAAATATTATGTTTCTATTTGTTTAAAATTATTGAATTACCTAAATAGTATATTTAATAATAATAATATTTAATAATATATCCTAACATCTTATGTATTTCAAAGCATTACATGTATCACTCATATTAATTAATATGATCTCTCATAACCAGAGATCAAAGAATTTTACATCAAAACTATTGTGTCAGTAAATATTATACCAAAAATACATCGTACATTAGTTTCGTTGTAGAAATACATAATTAGTTCGTCAATATTAACAATAAATTACTATATTTAGTATTTTAAAATCTATAAATACTGCTTTGAATATTCATTAAAAGCCATGTATTTAAAGCCTTTGTTAT
The DNA here is from genome assembly GCA_036971475.1 of Prosapia bicincta. NCBI lineage: Eukaryota > Metazoa > Arthropoda > Insecta > Hemiptera > Cercopidae > Prosapia > Prosapia bicincta. The sequence goes on along the minus strand of JBAIZL010000001.1, from coordinate 18,607,748 downwards.
TACTTCACAGATTTTCGTAAATATCAACACAATACTCTACCCGCCCTACAGTCAAATACCACACTATAAATATGTTTCTAGTAAAAGAAAATTTTACCCCCCCACCCCGATTGTAGGTGTCACACGTGTATAAACTTTACATCGATTTCACGTTAATAGTAATCCAGTATCGCGTCACCACCCTGACGTGAATGAAATTGCTGTTTTAAAAAAATAAAGATTTACGACACTAATAAGCGAAACGTTGGATTCATACTCAACTGTGATATCCCACAACCTGGACCCATAAATTCACTCTAGCTTGCGTCCTAAATATTGTGTGTAAATCTAGGCTGTGAGCCAACGACATGAAACACAAAACGCAGGAGACGTAAACAATCCCATTAACAACTGCAGGAGTAATTCTTTTATAATAAATTATAGATTAAAATTTCAAATTATTACCGGCTGTTGATTAGATACATATTTTACTTCATTAAATTTATCTAAACAAATACGTTATATATTTTAAAATAAATTCTATGCAGGTAAGTTGAAGATTTTGTTCTAGATCAAATAACTCGTGAGCCGTAACAGTGGGCCGTATTTACAGAAATACGAACACATTTTTGTTTTAGAAATTTCACAATATCTTTTATTTTACTTCAAATGATTAAATGAAGTCTTTGTTGGATTATGGTGGAATTGAGGAAATCATGAACTTGTGTGTGTGTGTTTGTACGTGATCTGGTATGTGTGTGTGTGTGTGTGTGTGTGTGTGTGTGTGTGTGTGTGTGTGTGTGTATGTGTGTGTGTGTGTGTGTGTGTGTGTGTGTGTGTGTGTGTGTGTGTGTGTGTGTGTGTGTGTGTGTGTGTGTGTGTGTGTGTGTGTGTGTGTGTGTGTGTGTGTGTGTGTGTGTGTGTGTGTGTGTGTGTGTGTGTGAGTGTGAGTGTGTGTGTGTGTGTCTGTCTGTCTGTCCGTCTGTGTGTGTGTGAGTGTCTGAGTGTTAATGTATGTGTTTGTATGTGTATGTGTGTGTATATGTGTGTATAATACGTGAGTGTGTGTGTGTGTGTGTGTGTGTGTGTGTGTGTGTGAGTGTGTGTATGTGTGTGTGTGTGTGTGTGTGTGTGTGTGTGTGTGTGTGTGTGTGTGTGTGTGTGTGTGTGTGTGTGTGTGTGTGAGTGTGAGTGTGTGTGTGTGTGTGTGTGTGTGTGTGTGTTTGTACGTGATCTGGTATGTGTGTGTGTGTGTGTGTGTGTGTGTGTGTGTGTATGTGTGTGTGTGTGTGTGTGTGTGTGTGTGTGTGTGTGTGTGTGTGTGTGTGTGTGTGTGTGTGTGTGTGTGTGTGTGTGTGTGAGTGTGAGTGTGTGTGTGTGTGTGTCTGTCTGTCTGTCCGTCTGTGTGTGTGTGAGTGTCTGAGTGTTAATGTATGTGTTTGTATGTGTATGTGTGTGTGTATATGTGTGTATAATACGTGAATGTGTGTGTGTTCTTGTGAGTGTGTGTTCTTGTGAGTGTGTGTATGTGTGTGTGTTTGTTTGTTTTTGTGTGTGAGTTGTGTGTGTCTTTGTGTGTGTGTGTGAGTGTTAAGTGTAAATATTTATTAGAATCTAGAAGAAATTTTGAATTACGACTACACAGTTTAAATAGTATGTAACTTAAAAATGCTAAAATAGTTGGAATTGCGAAATTAGAGGAAGAAGGCTAAATGTGTTTCGAGACCTGTACAAATATTTTTACTAGAAAAAAACATCAACACTAAAACTCTCATTATCCGTTGTTGTCTTCAAATAGAAAGCCAATATTTGTTTTTATCTCTGAATACCATTTTAATGATTTAAATTATGCGTGTGTTTTATAGAGTTATAGGCCTACATTAATTAAATTAATTACTAATATATTAAGAAAATGCTACAAGTTCTAACATTATTATAATTATTAAAATCATTTTAAACCTAATGAATATTTGTGTAACGGTACTTTACATCATATTATATATGTATTTAATTAGCATTAATAACAGTCACGCAACATTTATATTTTTGACATGTATATGAATGTCAAATACATAGTATGTATAATACATACATTTGTATAAGGGAACCTAACGAAAGACCTAATACTAGAGATTATACATTTTATATTTAATTATCCTCTTTTAACACTGAAAACTATATCTTTTACAAAGGAAACAGAGCTGTATTCATGAGAAACTATGCTTTATTAATGTGTCTTACTACAATAGAAATAACTTGTATAGGTAACTAGTTGATTCAAAATCTTAACATTTGAAACAAACTATTATATCTCCAATATTCTTTTCGTTTCATTTACATTAAATTAACCGGGAAGGTTTTCTTACTTGACATTGTCGCACAAGATTTAAGCAAGAAACAACATATGCTCTTACACGGCGCGTTCTTACACGTTTTGAGGGGCGACTTTTTAGGCACTTTAATCATTTTAGAAAAATAATATTGTTTTGCGATTATTTTCCGCTTATAAAGAAGATTACTCACCCATGCATGTCTTGTAAACATTAATTTGCTTCACATTTAATATAGAAAACTATATTACTTCGGACATATTTAGTTTGTAAAGTGATACTGATGTTTGATAAAAGGTCGGTTTTTGGCCTTCTATGATCAATAAATAATTTTGGTGCACCTAAATGTGTATATTTTATAGACAAAAAAAATCTATTTATTTTGTCAAGTTTACATCAGTGTTACAGAACTAAACTATTATTTGGCAAAATTATAACTACGTGTATTATGTATGACATGATAAAAACTCTCTCAAGTAGGCCTATTATTTGATTGAAATCATAAAATATGAATTTATGTTTTCTGTATCTACATATGTTATACTTGTAAATTTATAACTAGGGTCTAATTGCATTAGGAGATGAGCGAGCAGATGGCACAAATTAACTGGTATAGAATATGTTTGGTTGTACAGCGACGGTATTATGCACTTACTCTCAATCGTAAATCCTGTTTTATTGGTCACCTCTTCCATCTACATGTGTTAGTGTTTATTATTCGTCAATCACAAAATCTTTTATTTACTAAAAACATATTTTTAAAAATCATGTGATGCATCTTTAAAATACAATATTTACCATAAAAATCCATACTAGTTTTTAAATTTCTCGATAAAGGAATAAATGTTTTTTTACATGTCTGGATACAAACAAATATATTATTGGTGCATAAAATTGTCTAGTTGTTTTAGAAGTAATTTTTATATTTAGAAATTTGTCCTTTAAAAGAATAAATTTAGATTTTAAAGTAAAAAAAAGTATTACAATTCTGCATTCATATGTATTTGTAATTACATAAGATTTGCCTATTCACTTAATTATTGTCTTAAAGTATAGTTCATATTAATTTGGATATTAAATTTCATAAAAAATGTAGCTTTGATTTCTCATTGTAACTTTAATGATACATAATTTTTTTTTATAAATTGTAATAGTATTTTTGAACTCTGATCTAAAATAATTAGTTCCCAAGAATAATTTAGATTTTAAAACCATGTTTTAAGAAATCAAACCTATTATAAATAATATTCTTTCTATTATATTTAAATGAAATGGAATATCTACTTGATATTTCCTGTTTATATTACCTAAGGTTATGTTAACATAAGGATGGAAATAGTTTTATAAACATCAGTTATATGGTTTTCAGTCTTGTAACGAAGTAAATATTAGACCAACTCTTAAGTAAAGATATAGACCCTAATATTGATGAGTTTTGAAACTCCTCCTTTGTCATTACAAACTCCCTAATCTCTACATGCAGAGTAAAACACGGTAATATATATTCGTTATTTATTTCATGGGCAAAATATTTATTTAAACTTTAGTATATTTACAGTTGTTCTACAATTATTTCTTTTAAAATCCCCGATATTAGGGGGTAAGTCAATTATTATCTTCAATGTAGTTTTAAAATTTTATTATTTTGAAACATTAAACTTTAATGTACGGCATTTTTCGACATAACCACCTTGTTTTTTTAACAATATTGGTTTATCGTTCTACAAGCTTCCTGATACCCTCAATAAAGAAGGTTTTCGGTTGAGCTGCGAACCAGGAATCCATCGCATCTTTCAGTGCTTCGTTCGAGATAAATCGACGGGACCTTATTGGATCTTTGATTGGACCTATCAAATGATTGTTAGAAAGGGCAGTATTTTAAAATTGAGTTTTTGTAGCATTTTTAAGCAGTATGTGGATGGGAATAGTGCAACATGACAACACCTTTTAACACTAGTCCTCTGCGTTTGCTTAGAATTGCAGGTTTTAACTTGGCAATAAATATCTTACTGTAACGTACAGCGCTTATTGTTCTGCCTGTTTCTTCACCAGGAATGTGCTAGTACTGGACTTTCTGAGTCCCAAAAAACCATAAGCAACAGTTTTCTTGCAGAAAGCTGGGACTTAAAATTTTTCTTGAACGGCAAATTTGGATGTTTCATTACTGAATGGAAACTCTGTAGTTTGCTCACCGTCTCGTAACCCTTGATTCATGTTTCGTAACCTGTATTGGTCCTGCCTAAGGGTTCCCGTTCGTTACCATAGCGATCCAAACGTTTATCGCAGATGTCCAAGCGCGTTTGTTTATGGAGCTGTGTGAGTGGTTTTGGGACACATCTTGCACAAACGTTATGAAACCCAAGTCTGTTGAGAATGATTTCGTAGGCAAAACCGTGACTGATTAGCAGACGATGTCCCACTTCGTCAGTAGTTACTCGTCTGTTTGAAAGAACCATTTCACGTGAAAGCTCAATGCGTAACAATTCATTTGTTGCGGTAAAAAGCCGCCCGGCTCCTTCATGTGCGTAATACTTGTGCTGTCATTTGTCAGTTATTCAATCCATTCGTAGAAACACTGTTGTGGATAAACACTGTTCCCATAGTGTACCAGAGTATTCCAAGTACACATCGTGATACGATTTCCGACCACAAAAGAGACGGATTACTGAACGTGACTCTTTTTGGTGCAAATAGGAAACGGAGGAGCCATGATTAATAACACGACAGCGATATCTAGCAACTAACCTAGCAGCTTGAAACCCATAGAGACACAACAAGAAATAAACAAACCATGCATCATCAACGCAAAACGACACTGCTACCAACATAAAGATAAATATAACTAAATTGTTGATAATAACTGACTTACCCTTATATTGTTACCGGTATCTTAAATTCAATTGATTTTTTGTTTAACCTCTGTCTAATCAATTCCCTTGATGTATGTTAAAGATGTCCTTTTGCTTCATCTGTGTTTTGCTAATATTAATTATGAAGCAAACTAACTCAAGCTTAGGTAATTTATTTGTTGTTTTTATTTATAAACCAACAACTGATCACTTAATCATAATGTTTAATAATTTAATATGTTAATTCTAGTAGATATTCATTTTATACAAATGTGCAAACATATTTTGTTTTTATCAGTCTTAAGTCGTATAACCCTATATAAATAGTAAAGTTGTCACTTACAAAAAAACTTAAAGTAAGTAAAATGTATTACTCAAGATTTTATTATTTTGTTACACCATTTTACTCTCCACTGGGAACATATGTCTCCCCAGTTTTTTCTCTATGAAATATAAATAATTCTCATGTCATATATTTTCAGCATTATGAATTACTGAACACAATCATGAAGCTGTAGGTCCTAAATAAATACTTTCTTATCTTAAGTAGACAATTCGAATTGTGGTGGCAAATTTATTTACAAATGTTGTAAAACTGCAATTTCATCGAAGTCAAGTTTAAATTTCCTTTTAGTATGTCCTATAATTGATGTTATAAAGAGACATCGATTTGGTTACCACAAAAACATCACTCAGTATATGTATTCCATGTTTCAGTAGGGAAATATTTTGAACAGTTGCTGCCAACAATTCTTACCTCTCTATCCGTAGAAATGCTATTAATGTGAACATACTTTCTTTACGAGAATAAATCTCTCGGTGAAGCTGATATTACAATGAAGAGATAGGAAGCAGACTGTAACAATATTATTATACCTCTGGCCAATCCTCTTTGTGTGATAAATTGAATGTTTAATACAGAAAGTCTAAGGCTGCTCTTGAAGAGATGTCACGAGGGACGTGCAAACACAGTGATAAATCCTCAAAAGGTTTAGTGGCTCTTTACAGACAACGAATATTTTAAATTAATCGAAATGTGTTGATAAATTCCTACCATTTTTATTTTGGACCGATTTAAAATAAAAATGGTAAAATATATTCATTACAATATAGATATTTAAATTCTATAAAACTATTTATACCGTACGGTTAAATAATTATTTGCCTGAGATCCACAGCTATCAAACTGGGCACCCTGAAGTAGACAATTATTAATTATTTCCCAATTTTAATTACAATAAAAACACAACAATAACAATACAATAAAAGTTTATTTTAAATAAAAAGAATTTCTAACCATAGAAAAACTTTATATTTAAATCATTTCGATCGTATATGTGTATATTTCGTAAAGTAATTAATTTAGAGTAATAATCTTACTCACTATTATAATAATTTTCTCTCAAGATGATTGCTTTGTACTCGAAATGAATACGAAAGTTTAAATTTTGTTATTGAGACATCATATTTATTTAAAATTTTAAAAAATACATGACATTTGTTTCATGTTGTTATTACATTATTAGACAGTTTAATGTCATAATTCTTGTTCTTTCGTTCAACTTATAACATAATCTTACAATACGTTTGAATTTATATGGAATTTTGTCTTGAAAATAACAGAATGAAAGCTGGAGTGATACATTATTCATAAAGATAATAAAATGGGGGCAAATATAAAAATACTAATAAAAAAAGAAAAAAGTAGAAATAGTAAAAAAAGTATAGAATAATAGAAAATAAAACTCATTGCAAAGGTACAACCAGAAACAAAAGGTAAGAGTGTAAGAACAATCTTAACACATAATTTGAATTTCACGTTACAGAAGGAAGCAATATTAAAGGTTTAATATAATTTACCTTTAGTAGGAGATATATGTTATAATTAATTCTGATGTTAGAACGTATTTCCGGAAGCTCTGTTCTAATGGGTTGATGACGTAAACATTTATTCCTTCTGAATATATCATGTGGTTTTTGTTTCCGTTATGAATTCAGATAAAATTATTATTCTCTTTGATATTTTCGCAATATTTACAAAGTTTTATTTTATAATATTTTTTCTTAGATATTAAATACTAAGTTTAGTAATTTTAAAATTGTTTCTTTCTTTTTTACTAGTAACAGAATAGCCAACTGTTGAATAATTAATTAAAGTGTTTAAAATACACGTCTCATTTAATACCTTACACATAATTTAATAAGGACATTGGCAGAAAAGTTAGAGCATGACATGCGTTAAGGAAATATATATTTTTTTAAAAATTAAAATAATATTGAACCATACTTAAGAATTTAATAGGTCAAAGTGTTTGAAGTGATTATAAACGATGTTTTACATTTGTATTATAGGAACAATATTAACATACAATAAGTATTTTGAGAAAATTAAACAACATTTCCTGCGAATAATATAATATGATTATTTTACGTTATACAGAGGCCTCATTGTGAAGTTATTTGAACCATCAAGTCAACACAGTTGGCTTCACCCTACCAAACATTTATGTTGCTTTGCCTAATTAGTTGTATATATCTCATAATCTAATTTTTAGAAATATAGAAAAACAGCTATACAAATTTCACCTAGTAATAGACAAAACCGTCTTAAGGAAATGTTTTTATTAACTCGCTAAACGTTCTCAGATATTTATTAGAATATATTATCGGATTTTGGCTCTCATACATATTTTTCTAATACTTGTCAATAAAAATCAAACTCCACTATAATTATATATTAAGTAGATAAGAGTAAAGTATATAAGAATAAAATAAGTTCTATTAGGTAAGAATAATTTATTAATACTAACTTTATAGTTTATTTAATTATAAAATTCGAATACAGCCTTCTAATACTAAACTGTTTTCAGATAAACAAAATACAGTTTGTTATATTAATTTCCTATTTATCATATTTATTGATGCATGAACGAGTAAAGCATACGAAAAATTGCAGATAAATGGAGTTTTACGACAGTAAATAATACTGACAATATCAAATGTAGTTCACAAATTTAATTTCCGTTCACCGAAAGCACGAAGCCACTGAAGGACAAACTCTGAGATAAATTTATTTAAAGTGGTTGCGTTGTGTAAAGGCCTGGGTTATCTTGCGAACGCAGGGGGTTGTTTTAACCTCATCTGTGCCTAACATTGAGTTATGACAGGTATTGTTTCAAGACTCCCTACAGACATCAAATACATGGATGCTTGAAAGAAAATTGTGATGTTTTAATTTCGGATAATATAGGAATTTATGAAATAAATATTTAATGTTCTTAACAGTATGGGACTCAGGATTAAGTGTTGTATTAGTTTTTTTTTTTAATAAAACTATTTTACAGTTTATTCGTTTGGTACAGTAACAATATAGTTTATTGATTGTCCTTTTAAAAACTATTACATTACTTGCTGGTTAATTATATTTGTTTCAAACTAATTAAGAAATACTTTTTCTACGAAATATGTGTTTACATAAACAAAAATTAGGTGTTTCGTGATTTAAGAAAATCTGTATCTTATATTATCAATCATGTATTGACAAGAAACTCTTATAAATTGGTTTAAAGCCTTATTAAAGTACGAATATTTGTCAGATATTTCTCAAACATTTTTTTAATACAGATTAAATAATAATCGAAAGAGGAAATTGCAAATAATTGCATTGCAAAGATGCGTGAAAGGAGTAAAATATTAAAAATATATAATGTGGAAAAGTACTTTACCTCTCCGCCTAACAACTATTGATCACCTAGTAGGTTAATTGATAAAATAATAAAATTAAATCTGAAGGCTCATTACCTACTGATCATAATAGGACAAGAATGTTTTAGCAGAATCTATTAACAGAGAGGAATTAATATCTGAGATTATTGTCAAGACATTTAGTGAAGTATACGCAGAAGATAATACTACCGTTCCAGATAGGAATCCTGTGCTTTCATCACAATAATACGTCATATCATGGCTGATTGGGGATTATTTGAGCCCCCCATTTAATTTCATTATTTTATATACTTCTCCAATACCTGACTAAAAGTTTCCTCGATCTAGATATAAAGTAAAACTTCGACATTATATAATGCTGATATTGTACGCTTTTGAATCATCAATGAAATACTATGTCCCCTTTTCAATTATTATTTAGTCTCTATAAAGAACTAATACCCCAAAGTTAATGCCCGTTTTACCTCATATAGATATTTTAAATACAGTATATCATCTTCTCACTAGTAGTAGTTTTTTTTCATATATTGTTATTCTTTTACAAATAAATATAAGACTTCAATCATTGCAAAATTATTAGAAATTGAAAGTAATTATTCTTATCTTGGTATTAAATTTTAATAAATAATTAAAAAAATTATAATTTAATCTACCTATATCAATTAAAACAATGTTTTTTACATTGTTAACCCTGTGTGGAATATTTGGTAAGTAACATACACACTAGTTTAAAATCTAATTATATTAAGTGTAATAAATTAATTAATAGAATAATTTCAATTATCTGCATTAGAAAATAATATTATATTTGGCTCACAGATATTTTCTTGTTGAAATGTTCACAGTATTCTCAATCCGTTAACGTATTTACCATCCACTCTATAAATTCAAGTGGTTGCTATAGATTCACTTACCTTTGCATAACGTAAAGTCAAGTAAAGTTGTATGAACTAGACTTGGATTTGTTAATATTATACTAGCGCTTCTTGAGAATAATTACATAAATATACATCACACGCTTTAACCGTATGATTTATTCTTCTCTAGTAGGAGAGAAATGTAGATTTATTCAAAATTTTATAAAATAATGTCTAGTTTATTTTGTAAAAACAATAAAATCTATGCAGATTTTTCAAAATATTTCATAACAACATTACTTATATAAAATTTTTCCGCCAGATTAATTGTCATAAGATTTTATGGACAGTATAATGTTTTCAAAAACCTAATACTTTAAATAATGACCTAACTGGTCAATTCATTTTTTAAAAATTGAAGTCATAATCTTATCATTAATATTGTTATTTTTTTAAATATCAATATACAACTTTTCAAAGGTATTTTTCAGCGTTTAGTTTCTGCTACTTACAAGGAAAATTTATTTACATAGATTACCTCTGCAATACCCTGCTCTGCCTGGAAATGTTTGTTGACAGTAAATTTTTCAATGGTTTTGAAATACAACAATAACACTATGGCCACATTAACAATGCAATTTTGAATGTTTAAAATACTGTAGTAGCTAAGCAAGCTTTCCTATGAAGCATAACACCATTCACTAAAATGTCAGTTTGTATTTTATTCCAATAAATAATTATTAATATTTAAAGTGATCACATGTTTTAAAACTAAATATCAAAAACTGTTTAAATCCGATTTGGCTATAACAAATATTTATAAAGAATCGTTATAGAAACAAAATATCCTTTTATAATTTAACCTCTGGAGAATAATTCGACTCGTGTGAATAGTAATCCGTATCTCAGTAAACCTAATTATAAAAAACGGAGTAAGCGCACATTGGGAATATCTGGGACATAAATATAATTATATCTCTATAATCAGTTGGGACAAAGTCCAAGAGATTTAATCTGGATCTAGTCACCACCACAACAATTTTAATTATTTTGCCTTTCAATAATATGAAATTAGTATTTTACTAAAGCAAACACAATCACCTGGCAGTATGTTTTATATTTTCCTTGAAATAATAATTTCATGGAACATTTAACAATTTTACAAAATCTACTAACTTTCAAGTATTTAGAATACAAGATTCATTTGGTCACTCTTACGTTCTTTTACTACTTACATCTATTTTCTGATAAGGGAAGGTTCTAAAAACAAATATAAAGTTAAACAAATTTTTGTGATGATTTACGATACTTTGTTTACCCACCAATGCTAGCTCTGTTAATATTTTACACTTAACGTGATTAGAGACACCCCCCCCCCCATGAAATTATTTTCAAGTACTAAACAAATACTGTATGTTACCTTACAGATAAAATAATAAATTAAATAATTTTATTCAATACACACTTTTTGAAACTAATTTACTGTGTAAAATGATTTACCATTGTCCTTCTACAATTTTGACGGAGAATTGTTAGAGACAATGAATATATTTGTAATACTTGGAAAGAATAACGTGGGGCGCAGTCAGTAAAATATCCGGATGAGTTCATTGCTGAATTCAGTGGATTGGAAATGGGATTCACTGTAATTTGTTTCATTTACTCTTCTTTAAACATCATGATTTGCATGCGCCTTACGTTTTTCTCTCCAAGTATTACAAATATATCCATAGCTACTAACAATTTTCCCTAAAAATTGTAAAGGGGCACGAAAATTAAATTGCACTTTTTAGCCCGTTTAAAAAACGTGTTATAGTAAAAAAAAAATATTTAGTTTATTATTTTCTAGTTTTGTGAGTTTAATGTTCTGGTGAAAATTTTCAATCGATTTTGTATACAACAATGAGATTCTGATAGTTGCTCTTGCATGTGCATCGGCAAGTCAAGAAGAATTTACGTGACCCGTCTCACGTGACTTTCCTATATTATCTGCTTCAGATACCTGTTGTAGCCCAACTTGCCGTGTTTGCTTCTTCTCCAATCGGCGCTTCCGTTAACCATTGCCATCACGTAAACCACTGTAACTATTGTCAAAAAATGCAACATTCACTCATCGCTTAGCACACTAATAAATACACATATGATGGCGAAATCCCAGGGCTCTATTCACTATCCCCAAACGCTTTTCTTCTTCTTCTTCTTCATCCTATGTAGTTTTAAATCCTGAATGGTATGAACGCGAAACTATTTTTCTCACGGAATTGTTGTTTACCTGATTTTATATTTTCATTTGGCTTTGATACATAATTTAAACAAATTTTATGATTGTAGATTCTCTTTATTTTAAACAAGATTAATATTTTAATTGTTAATGTTGACCGTGATGTTTCATTTTTCTTTTTACCTATTAGTTTAGTAAAAATAGAATAACCTGCTAAGTTAAAAATGAAATTTGGAAATATAATTTAGCCATTAGTGAATTGAAATTCATGTGATCATTATTTACACTAAGCTATTCATTATTCGTGCAATTCATTACTATTACTATTTGCATGTAAATTATTAGGGGAGGTTGAACATAGAAATACGCTTTGTAAGGACAGCATTATGTTAACAGCTGCATAAATTAATATTAACTTATATAACTGCCTACTCTCCTTTTAGGAGCCTAATCTTTAGTTGATTGTATGGATTTATGCTTCCATATATATATATATATATATATATATATATATATATATATATATATATATATATATATATATATATATATTAATTATATAGTATATAATAGTATACTGGTATATAATAGTATTATATAGTGTATTAGTTATTATAGTATATATATAATTATTAAATTGAAAATATTTCAAAAACAAGAATACTTTAATGAATATATTTTTAATAATATATATATATATATATATATATATATAGTTATAATAATTTTTTTTGAAATATTTTTAATTTATTAAATATATTACAAGAAAACATATCACCATATTTAATATATATATATATATATATATATATATATATATATATATAAACAACAATAAATATTCTTGTATTTGAATAACCTATGTTGTTTTAAACTAATAAACAAGTAATCGTATTTTATGTTTATATATATATATATATATATATATATATATATATATATATATATATATATATATCAAGAGAAGTAAAATATAAGAATAATTATACAGTTCAAAGATTTTCTTTGATATTATCAAGAATAATAAAGAATATAATATCATGTAGGTATCCTTTATTATTCATAAGGATGTTGGTACTGTTTGCCAACGAAAAGCTTTGAATTGTATAAATAAATTAATTGTTCTTGTATTTGTATTTTTTTCATCAATACACAAGAAAACATGTTATATATATATATATATATATATATATATATATATATTTGTTACATAATATTGAATTTTATGATATATTTGTTATGAAATTAGAATGTTGTATGAAATAAATGTTATATCTTAGTTAAATTTGTCATCTATCCACTACATGAATTAATATCGCATCCCCTCTCAAGAGGTACTGCAAAAAATTAAAAACGAGGATTTGTGCATGCAACTGTAAAAACTACAACTTTAATAAAAATAACTATTGAAACAACAGTTTATATACCAAAATCCAATTTTATATATAAATAAGTTACACTTTTATATATATTCAGGTTATCAATGTACTGATGTTCCATGTAAAATACAAGACCGTAGGGAGCTCCTTACTAAATTGATAACCAATTAAATTTTGTGGAACTATATTATAATAACCCTGAAGGTTTTTTCAACAAAATGTTTTAAAGATATATCTCATTATAACAAATTAAACTTGTGTTAGAAAACATTTATACCTATTGGTTCTCTCCATGAGCATTTGCAACTTTAACAAAATTCATGAGAAAATATTTTTATTTCATAAATGTATTTCTATATGTATGTAGTTAGACAGAATGTTTAATTCCAAGCCTGGAACAAACAGACCAACTGGGGTTTAAGGAACAGGAAAACTTATAAAACAAGGCAAAAAAATATAGGAAGAAAACTTTAAATGAAACAGAATGTTAGCTCCAAAACGCGCCGTAAACTACATTAGGAGATGGTTTCACTAGATAAAATTCCCCCTTGTTTATAGTAAATTAAATCTTTTAGATAATGTTTACATTACATCTTATTTAATGTTTTGTAATTATGTTTCCATCTGTAGTAAAATCTTTCAAACGACACGCAGCATCACTTAATTATGTAGGCTACGCAAATTACAATCATTACCGTACATAAAGCTTTTAATATCTATATTGTTTCGTTTCAATATTAAATCCTACAGTACTATTTTATAACTATATGTTATGAATAGGGAGTTTCCAAAGTAATATTTTGTGTTTGTAACATACGTATGTTACTCGTTCTATGACATTAGATTGTATTTGATACCTTAGTCGTTCTATTTTTCAATTAACAAGATATTAGAATAACTTATCGTAGCAAATTATAAATCTGTAAGAGGTTCATCTATAGTGAACTGGATTGACTTTACATTATTTGTGACTATGATAGAACGATATCCATTTATAATTCAATATTATAGTTTCAGCATTTTTCAATAATAAATAAACAACAGGTATAACGAGTGAAGGAATGGGACCGTTTAGCCGTGTATCATTTCTTAAACATTTCCACAACAATATAAAACCACTAGTACTGCATTCACGTACTCTAAGACTGTCATATTTGTTCCTTTATTCCAGTCGTAAATTTATTTCTAAGGGGTTGTGGTGTTTCATACACCTTTCCAACCTACACATTGGGTTGGAACTGTGGTTTAGGGTTATCATTTAACCTTTATCACCCACAGTCGAAAGTATTGCATACCATGTACTTCCGGTCCTTTAGGGTATATTTGAAACAAGTTGTGGTAAATGTATTGTATAATGACGTGAAAAAAATGTGTTTATGTGTGTATGTGTGTATGTGTGTGTGTATGTGTGTTTGTGTGTGTATATATATATATATATATATGTGTGTGTGTGTGTGTGTGTGTGTGTGTGTATGTGTGTGTGTGTGTATGTGTGTGTGTGTATGTGTGTGTGTGTGTGTGTGTGTGTGTGTGTGTGTGTGTGTGTGTGTGTGTGTTTGTGTGTGTATATGTGTGTGTGTGTACATGTAAAACATAACCTGTTTTTAAAATGAGTACCAGTATGAATGTTGGAATAATATTGTGAATATTGTTATTGAGTATAGTATAATTGTGAATCGAAAATGTGTTTACCACAACTCTGAATTAATAAAAGAAGGATGCATCGTTCCACAATGAATGCATTCCATCACCCTCCAGACTTACATAAATTAGCTTATGATAATATTTTGCTTCAAATTATACAATACGGATGCGTCATTAAGGTATGCCAAGTTGGACATGTCCTCGTATTTTTCATACTTTGGCGGGTTTACTTGTCCTACTTTGTCCTTTTTGAAGTCCTTGGTCTGTTGAGAAAGCAACATATACATTAGAAATGTCTGTATAACAAAAGCACGGTACATACTAACGACTTACATAGATAAGTTTGACATAATAACGTTGTTTCAAGTTCCACAGAACACTGGCGTCGTTCAAGTAGGTCTGATCGGCCATGTCTTCCACACGCTCATACTTGGGAGGGTTCACTTGACCCACCAAGTCCTTTTTGAAGTTCTTTTCCTGCTCATTACATAGCCATTAGCATTAGTTAGAGTATTAAACTACAAATGAAGTTGTAGTTTTTTAAGTTTTAAATATACTCTCTTTCTTGTTCAGTTGATGCCATATAGTGTACAGGTTTCGCTTGTACAAGTGATACTAAAAACATTTACTCAGTTTTCAAAGAAGCGTGGAGAAAAGCATGGATGGTAATTATTTTAATAATAAAATAGTATTTTTTAAATATAATTTTCATGTTGTAAAACATTTTTCATGTATTAAAAAAACATTTATTGTAGTTCAATGTTATAATTTCGACCATTTATATATCTACAATGGTTGACACCAGCTGAGGAAATGTTGAGGGGGATACCTTCTGTATGTTCTTCTTTACGTCGCACCCAATGAAATGGTTTCTTTATTAGGTGCCGGCCGTTGTACCTTAAAGAGGATACCCTCGTTATACCAAGACATAGATGTAAAGTTTTTAATTTTAGATGTATCATTATCAAACCTACCTGAGGAGACATTGTTGTAACAGCCGGACTCTGGAATTTCTCCTCCTCTCCGTGAGCACAAATATGAAAATCTCTGCAGATCCTTTTAGCATAAAAGAGGGCATTGAAGTAGTCTGTCCAGTGGTTAATTTTATTTGTTTATCGAAACATAGAAAAGAACTACGTATGCACACAAAGTCATAGAAAAAATACAAAACTCTTTCAATGTCCGAGTACTGAATTTTATTAAAACCATATATTATTTGATATAGTAATGAAATTCATAAATATCCTTTCTTCTCGTGTTATTATTGCATACACAGTTTAATAGAAAGAAGTCTGTAATATTCCCTGAGGAGTTGTATTTAAAATTAGAATTATAAGCTAACCGGGTTTTAAATCCATTACGAATTTCCTTTTCAGAGACGCGGGGAGGGATTATCACAAGAAAAACAACCCCCATGGTACAGTCACTTAAATAATTTATAATTTCACATTTATAATTTTATCAGGTCATAATATTAATCCTGAATAATTTTTATGAATAAAAGTTTTAATTTAGAGAATTATGTTTTAAAATTAAAGACGGGATAAAGATTGAAATTTTTACAACTTATAAACAACTAGCAATCAGGTTTATATACTATTTATAAACAATATTACACTTCCCTTAGTAAAATTAGTATTGTAGTATTGTCAATTGGTCAATTTGATGTTTGTTTAAAACTTGAACGATGATAAACTGAAGTTTATCAATTAATAGATAATTTTATAACAAGGAAAGGATTGCATTGAAACATACACTATTGTATCATTTTAGGATTAATTTATGGCATTACGCTCTCTTTTTTTTGAGAAATTTTGTTCTACGATGTCCTAAACTTTGAACTTAGTTTAATCTTTGATGATGACTAGTAATAGTTTCATAAAATATTGTTTTCATATCCCACAAAAGTAAAGAAACAACACCCTTGGAATGGACTGTAGAAAGGAGGAAGAAATTGTAGCAATGTTTACCTTTATACAGAACTACTGAAATTTTTTATAACTAAATAGTAGTAAATAAAAGTAAGTATAAATATAGTAGTTTTTTATTATTTTATTTTATAAATTGTAACAGAAATATATGATTGGTTAAGATTTTAATTTACGTTTATATTTTTTTTTCAGATGTAAGCATAGTATTACACTATATTTACACTGTAGTAGTATTACACTATATAACACAATAAACTTTTTAATTTATCAAGATCTTTCAAGTTTTACAACTGAACTTGTATTTTGTAAACTGCTTCGTTTCGTATACTATAATTCCGGTTATCATTTTAAGTAGGGATGAAATATTGCTATTTTAATAGCCGAATGTTACAGAGAAAATTATATAGACTGGAATATATATATATATATATATATATATATATATATATATATATATATATATATATATATATATATATATTTAAAGGTATCCATTGTTTTTCCGTTGCACTGACTTTATGAAGTTAATATATTACTATTGTAAGTAATTTTTCCACCATTAACTGCAATAATTTTACCTTGAGTGATTCCACAATGTTCAATTGACCGAAAGGTGCCTCATCACGCAAGGTAAAATTATTGCACTTAATGGTGGAAACATTACTTACAATAGTAATATATTAACTTCATATATATATATATATATATATATATATATATATATATATATATATATATGTTCGTGTGTGTGTGTGGGTGTGTGTTTGAATATACAAATAGAACATTTAATGAAATTTCGTAGCCAAAATAGTAATTGTTGAAAATTAATTCCGTCGATACAAAAGATCACAATAATTGCGTGTACAGAAATACATAGAAAAGTATTTTTTGACAGATTATCACGTTGAATGTATCTTTAGCAATAAGAAGTAATGTTGACCATGACTAGAGCAGAAGATGCAATACCATTTCAATAATTTAATTACAAATGAATTAATGTGGCAATACAAGGCTTTTACAGATGTATTCAAGCAGCTGACCAGCTGGTAATGGGAGACATCGCTGGTGATACAATCCTAACTGATTTTCATTAAGCGTTGTGAAAAACCAATTAAGGGAAGAAATTGCCAATAGTTTACTCATTCATTTTAGGAAGTTATGCATTCCTAAATATAATAATGTTACCTCAGACACATTGTATGTTTAGTGGCTACTGAATACTATATTTCATGATTTATTGAGCGTAGAGTAAACAGAGTATATATATATATATATATATATATATATATATATATATATACATATATCTATGTCCGGGTGTGATTTGTTATGTTTCATTGTAAGTTCTAGAAAGTTAATAATTAGTTATGCTACATACTCTGCTATAAATCAGCTGGTATCGGAAATACTGTAAAGAGTTACAAATCCTTAGCTTGTATGACAATAGGCGTAAACCTTATAGAACTTTTAGTAATAGATTAACCATGTGTTTGACAGACTTTGTTGGTAACTGTTAATTTAAGCCCAAACCATTACTCCATTTCACGCCTTAAACACAGGGTATCGCTTTGTAACATTCACCATTACTATTTCATTATTAAATATTAGTACGTTTTCCGCTATTCTAGTATACAGGTAGATTTTAAACAGTTCTAATTTGTATTGATCTTGATTGTCAATTCCAACTAATTGAATGAATCGAAACAGACCGATTTAAGGGTTAATATAGGTTATATTAGAGGTAGGCTACTTTCTGTGCCTGTGCATGAGAATGTGAAGGAGTAGCTATCACTACTTTTTTAATACTAATCTACTAAGTTATATATTTAGGAGCAATAGTGGGTTGATTCATTTTTGGCAACAGTTATTTGACAAGAACGACAATATATTTAATATTAATAAACGATTGATTAAAAATACTCTGGAATAACATCATATTACAACATAGTCTTTAATAATGTCAGTATTTAAAATTTAATGACATTGAGCAATGAACTCAAAAAACTCAGAGGAATATAGAGTAAACCCATATTTTTAGTAAGTGTTTGGTTATATTTTTGTAATGTAATTTTGCAGTATACATTGTCGAAGATATTTTGTTTCCAAGCCTAATAATTACCTAAATATAAATATAGTACGTATTATTAGAACTCAGGCTTCTGTGAAAACATGTTTTTTCATTTAGCAATTTGGTTTTTTACAAATTACGTGAGTATTCGTTCCTGTAAAAGGTAAAACGTTCATTCAAAGCTAATGGAAATACGTGAAATATAAGCGGATATTTCATTATGGGTTCTACTTCAAGTTGTTTTCTGATTGGCCTCTGGAACAAATAAATCCAGTTTTATACGACTTGTGTTAAGGGTGTATATATTATAAAAATAACGTATTGTGTTTGGAGGTTTGCATCTGTCTTTGTTCTGGTTGCAAAAGCCATACAGTATTAAATTTGATTGTTATGACGGTGTTTCTATTTGCCTATATGCCTATATTTGTCTATATGTCTGGTGCGGTTTTTATTTGCTTTTATTATTTACTTCTCCACCTTATAGAGAATTTATCGGTATTGTTTCACCTGTAAAGTTCGTGGTGTTGGAGAGGGCCAGAAGTTATAATATTTTAATCGATATGTGTTTACAGATTTCTTGTCCACACTCGTTAAAGTATCCCTATTTAACACCGAGTAATTCAGTTTACTTTCAGTTTCCATTATTCTAGCAGTTTGTTATAGAGCTAGGCATTCTGCAACTTTTAAATACCTGTTTGAATCTTTATTCATAATAAAAAATTCTAATAAAAATAACTTGTATAAAAGAATTAAAAAAAACTGGCTCTAAATATTACGTGGTTAGAATTTATAACTTTATTACAAATAAGAGTTTCTTAAAATACATTTACAACATCACTGACGAATGCTTCGTTAGACTGTGATATATTGTTAGTTTATTTAAACTTTGATCACTTTTGAAAAAAATGTTCATTGTAGACCTGTAAGTAAGTTTGCACGAATGTTCCAAGATGGAATAAAAGTAGACTAGCTCCAGGTTAAAAAGTCAGAACTGTACAAGCTTTTCCCTCTCAAAACGTTGCCGCCAAGCCATTAGTTCAACAGAAAGCACTGAAGCAGAATAACATGCTTAGTATTTGCAGAATTGGATTGTGGGTAATTGCAAAGATGTTCCCTTTCATTACCCACCATACATTTCACTTGGGCGCAACGCGGAATTGTTCAACCAGTGTTTTTGTTTCCTTTATATTTAAGGATTTTTACCGCTTTTTTAAATCTTGATATAAAATCATTGAATATTGGGATGGGGATTCCCTATTCTCAATTTAGCGATGGCAATTTTTTTTAACGAGGTATATTTTAATATATACATGTTTATAGAGATTGCAATTGTTCTATAGGAGAAGTTACTTTGACCGGTTATAAAGTGGAGCCATGTGATACTTCTCCAGTAAGATATACGATATGACTATTCAATATCTATTAAAAAAAGAACTATCAGTTTGTTTGGTCGAATTAATAATTAGATATTTTGAAACAGAATAATGAGTCATTAATAACAATTCATTTTGGAATTGTATAAATACATCTTGTAATATATACAGAACAATTGGTTTTCTGCAGTTTTAAATTAATGTTTCACCAACATCCGCAATTTTCTCATCACAAAATGTTCTACGTTTCTAAATTCAGTGGAGCTTATTCAATAATATCCTAAACTGTATTAAATGTTTTCTTTGTGAATTGACCTAAATAATGTTTCAATGGATTTGTTACCTAATTTTTATCCTCAATGAATTAAATATTGGCTTACGATTATTATTTTGGTTATTTAGAAAATCAGACAAACTATGCCATTTGGATAAAAATTTTGGTTCAAATAACACATATAGGAAATGGAATGGTTTAATTGTTGCATATTTTTTTAACAACAATATTAAGATACTTTAAAAATAAATATTAATATAAAGAAATATATTTAAATTTAGCTTCATTTGTTCTAACAATAGATAAATTATTGATGAGATTATTTACCTACCTTCAACATATTACTTGGTAAACGAGCGATCCGACTCAGTAGTTGTTTGAATTATTTAAAAATAATTTATATTAGTTACTTAATTTATTCCAAAATATATCTCATACTCTTGAAAACGAATAATATAAAATTGCAACTTAATTATAGAAACTTCAGGTATGGAACACTGAAGATTTATTAACTAATAATAAATTTAAAAAAAATTGCAATGGATTACATTAGATCTGGTTATGCATTCCTTTCCAGGTAAATATTTGTGGGTAATGAACTAAAGGTTTGTTTGTTTTGTTTCAACTTGATTCCAATACGAGTATGTTGTTCGTTTGTGATAAAAGTTATTTATAAATATACTTTTAGGGGGAAATTTAAATATATTTATTGCAGTAGATATGGTATTAAAAATTTGTACAAACGCCGAACATTAAAATGTAATAAATATTCTATGTATGGTTTAAACATTTTTGTTTTCTATTTAATTATTCATATTTATTGCTTAACTATTTATCATATAAGATTTCGTGTGATATACCCTAATTAATATAATATAGCCTACAAACCAAATCGGTTTAATGTGACAAAAACGTATGTAATGATTTTGTACATACACAAAATGAAATAAAATTTATGCGAAATTTATATTTTTTAGTTTAAATTTGGAAATAGATAATGCTACCCCATCGAAGCACAATGAATCATACCTGAGTCTGACAATTACTCACTCATACAGCAGTTTAAAGGGAAAGATGCTTACGGGTTATGTATAACAGTTTTAATAGCGGTAGGACTCTAAGTAGTCCTTGACAATCGCCAAAGGTATGAATTTTGTAATAATTTGTATTACAATTTTTCTATATAGATATTGATAAATATTAATTTGCAGTTAACTTATATTAAAACATGAATGTTACAAGTTCGTTGAAAGATTTATTCATTGCTACAGACAGGCCTTTGCATTATATAAAATTCTATATAATGGTGTGGATACTTTAGTTCTACTTTGAGCAAAGAGTTGTAAAGCTATCTATATTGTATTTTGTAATATATCTTCTCCTGCACACATATCGTTTTGTTATCGTATCAAATCTACCTGTTAATATTTTCTTGGAAAAAAACATTTAAAAATTATAATTTGGTTTTATATATAAATCAAGTAATATTGTATGAATACTACAATTTAATATCTGCCAGAATATACGAATGACGCCTCTGTAACCCTTCCTAGAACAGGATGACTACGCCCTCATGTACCTAATCCCATTTTCTAGGATTATTTTCGAAGTCTTGACTTAATTCCCGTTAGCTTCCTAAATCGTCTTTTTAAAATTGAGTATCATTTATACATAAATAAATTTGTCATAGATAACGATCATATTTGTATCGATATTAGGAAGAATGCATGATAATGTATTACCAATATGAAATCGTATATGTTGAAAACACTTTGTTGTATATAATTACACAATTGTCTGGAGTAATATTTGTTTAACAGATCCTAAGTATATAAGGTAGCAATGCGAATTTTAGTATTAACGTAATATAAAAAAGACAATATTTAAGAAAGGCAAAAAAATTATCTGAAGTTCAACACTAGAATTTTTTTAATATTGTTAATCTAACAACTATCTACTGGAGATCTACTAGATTAATCTAGTATTAACCATCTAGATTATTCTCCATACTGGAAATCTATGCTAATTAGTTTTTAAGGTGTGTGCTAAACCTTTTCAACAAATGCAAGCCCTCTTGTTACACCGCCCTCTTGTTACACCGCCCTCTTGTTACACTGACAGTTCCCATATAGATATGTCGAGGAAAGTACAAAGTAATTTCTGAGCATTTCTTAGTTTACGGTTTTTGCAGTGCGAAAACTTTTACGAAGAGATTATACTTAAGTCCGTGAAAGCTAACCTTTGGTTCCATCTGTCAACTTCGGACCTTGTCCAAACGTATAGAACTCTTATCCGAGTCACATCCTGAATTAAAAAATAACTGTTTAATTTTAATGGTCTTTAGTTTAGTAAACACAATTATTTTTTCTGAGTTAATTTTGAGTGCAATATAATGAGATTTGTGTTCTTTTATCCTCAGAAGACGTATGGTATGTGGAGTCAATTATTTATAAGACCGTTCTGGCGTTACAATTGTTCGAAAAAGTAATAATTTGGTCGTTTCTCTACAAGTGTTGAATTGCTGTGGTCATTACTTGTACTTCGCCTTCTACTCTACAGCTGTTATCAGCTTACAGTCTACTGACTTCCTTTGAAGTACCTAAATAAGTTATATTCAAAATAGTGTTTTACTGAACTATATGCAATTCCCGAATAACTTTAATGATTATTATTATCAGATCTATATCGAAATTTACTTGCGGAGAGACGCATTTGTCAATGAAAGTGATTTGAATTTTTTTAAATTGCTCTAAAACTTTCATGTTTATGAATACTTGTGACTTTACTTTATGACTACTTACAATGATGCTAACAGAATGATTATAGAATCTATGTCCTAGTGAAGCAAGTTGTAAACATCTTGCTAATACGCTAATCATATCACTCCTTTAGATCTTAAAAAATGTAGTTTAATCACAGAGTTAATGCACAGAGAAAATTCTCTAGATCATAGGCTCGTCTTGAATAATCAAGTGTAGAAGGAAAAATAATTCCGTCTATATAATATAATTTATAGCTATAGCTAACTTCAATTACTTAGTGGTTCAAATAAAAAAAATATATATTTTATTATATTTCGTTTCGTAAATGATCTGAAAGTAATTTTTAAAATGGAAAGACACTAAAGAATAAGTGTTTTAATAATATAACAGACATAGACAAAATGATCATATATGCGTAAACGTTCGAAAGAAATATTGAAAGGTTTAAGGTATTAAAATATACTGTATTTACACCTCAATTACGCGTATTCGTGTTTACACGCACCCGCATTTAATTACAATATCTTAGAGAAATGTGAAAAACGTAAATAGCTAATAGGTTGTACGTAACAATACTTTAAAATTAAATATCCAAACTCTCAGTTACGAAACTTACAATACGATTCAAAACTTACATTATCTACATTAATTTTTTAATTTTGCGCAATTTTTCTCCCCCTCGCTACTTTCCGAAGATGGGGAAATATCTTCATTCTCGAGAGAACTTCAATTTTCACTGGTACTCTAAGGCACGCAGTGCTCCTTCACGACGATTCATATTTGACTGTATTCCAGGCTTTACGAATCCATTCTAAAATAAGTGAAAGGAAAAGTCTTCTCATTTTCCCAGATGGGGTTTATGTATGTTCACTAACACACAATCACTGAGTGCATAGTTTTCTTAAACTCCCTTTGAAAGTTCTAATACCTGATACGCTTAAAGGCTGAAGTACGGATGCTAATCTGCCTGGAATCACTGTTGAATCAGTTTTAATAGAATTTTTTCTTTAACAAAGCACCTGGTCCTCGATCCAGTCTAAAACTAACTACATTCTAGAAGGTAACGTTCCCATCCAGTAACGTAAACGCCATACTTCGGGGGGAATTGTTTTTATCATTACAATTATACCTATTCGAGTATTCCGGGCAGTGTAATTGTGTGAAAGCAATTTAGAAGTAAAATATGTTACACGTTATACACGCGTAAATACGGGACTTCGATGTATTAAACGGGAGATCCAGGATCTTTCGAAAAGATAGTACGCTGATAAAGCAATCTACCGTTTGACCAAATACTTCTTCCGAGAAATAAATTAAAATACTACTTTTGGTATCACTTGGCAAAAAAAAAAAAAACACTACTTACTGATATATTTTAGGAGACACGTTTCGCACTAGATCAGTCGGTTATTTAATGCTGTGACTCACGGGCAAGACCAGAGGAAAATAATTGTCTCACAGTATTGAACAATACACTAACCTAGTTCCAAACGCGTCTGCTGGAAAAGATGGGTAAGTAGTGGTTTTTTTGCCAAGTGATGTCGAAAGTAGAATTTTATATAACAGGTTCACAAGATCGGCAAACACATTAACTTATACAAATAATTTCGGTGTCTATAATGTTTGCTATCCGTAACTGTAATATAATTATTGTTGCTTGCTGTAATCATCTTGGTTTCTCTGACTAAACTATTGGTAGCGTAATTATTGCGTAGCTGAGTGAATACTTTATTTCAGTTTTCTACTCATGAAACCAAGTTCAAAAGTATTCAGTTAGTTACACAATAATTAACGTACTCGTAGTTTAATAAAATACCAGTTTCTGCTTGTATATGACAGTATCTACCACATTACCTTCTTAATAAAACATTTATTGATTTTACAAATGTATAATTTAGTTACATCTACAAACTGAAATGTCCTAAACAAAGGTTTTTCCACCGCACTAGGCTTTTATCGATAATATTAATGTTGGTAAGATTAGTCCGTTAATTGTATTAGTAATAAAAAGGGTAAATACCTCCAAACCTGCTCGAGGAATAAAATACACTGGTATATAATTGCCGAAATTTTAGCTTGACTTATAAATAGATTAAATGGTTATATCGTATCAAACACCAATTTACAATTCATTTTTCACTTAATTTACTAAACTAAAACTCATATTTGTCTAGTTATACGCAACTATGGCGATGATGACCTGTCATTGAAACGAGTATTTGAAAATAAATTATTGATTGCTTATCATTACTTTATTAGTATTTAATTACGTAGGAAATAAATACACACACACACACACACACACACACACACACACATATATATATATATATATATATATATATATATATAATATTTTATATATTTATATTTATAGAAATGTTATAACAATACTTGGTATTATAACAATTGTATGACTTTTTTTTGACCATTATAACAATATTTAAATCACAAGGCTAATAATAACCATGGCGATGTTAGTTTAATCATTAGGTTTTAGGTTTTATTTCGAATAATTAATGGATTCAAAGATATCAGAATGAATAAATGTTTTATGTCTTCCCAAAGCCCGTCACTTGTCCGTCATAAACGTTGCAGAATCGTTGAGTTGTATATTTGTTTAGTAGAAGCATGTGGTATTCATAGCGGTGGAACGTCACATGCCTTAACTACAAACATAAGCCGAAACACATTTCGCTGTCACTTTTATACAGCTATCGTTGGGGTTATACTGTTTGCGTGTTTCGTTTTAATGAATCTTTAAAGCAAACACTTTATTTATCCTTGGGGAGCGTTGGTTACATCATTGGTGATGGACTTGTTACCGTCTGCCGCTAAAATTTAAAGTGAATACGATTTTTTATATTATTGTTAAATACTAATTCGTATTGATAATATATTACGGTTAAGTGTGAATTATAAATAATACAACTGTAATCATAATTCAATGTAGATAACAGAAACAGCAATACTATATTACACAATATAAAATGAACATAAAAAGACGACATTTTGTTAAATTTCTTACTGAATTTACAATTTATTTTTACAACTACCAAATCAAAATTATTTTAAAGCTTCATAAAAATGATAAATGTGACGATTATATCTATTACTTTAATAAGCTAAAGGTTATGCATTAAACCTTAGAAACAAGAAATTATTCAGTAATCATAAAAATAACAAATAATGTTTAAATTTACCAAGTAACAAGTAAAATAACAGCTGAAAATAATGTTTATTTACATAAATACCACGAAAGTAGTTCTTTTCTTTATATTAAATAACTGATACAAGTAACATTTGTGCAGTAGTTGTTCAGATTTATTTTCAAATTTAAACTTTAGATACAAGTTTAAATTGTTTTCTAAAAATCTAAATAAATAATAAAAATATAGTAGATCTGCCTTTCAATTGTTTAACAAAGAGTTTACAGTAAGAGTATAGACAAATTTATACCCTATGATAATTATTTATTTGAAACCGAAAACCGTTACGAAACAAATAAAATTCAACATATGTGTTTTCTTCCTGATATTTCTAAGTTTTTGTTTTATCTGAAATAATTTAAAACAAATAAAAGGAAAGTACAGAAAAAAATATTTATTACAAAATGATAAGGTTGAAATGGGTTACTTTACAAAAAATAAATAAATAATATAAAATAACGCTTTAAAATAACATTTTAAGTATTAACATGCAACTATAACCTCAGATTAGACCACGTGCTAAACTCACAGTTTGTAGGACTCCCATCTTTATAGTACATCTTATTTTGTATGAAAAAAAATGTGTGTGAATATTTTTATTTTTATTTTATTCTCCATAAAAATCAAATGTTATGTATCAAACAAACATTTGAAGTAAAATTACGTTTAAAAGAAATTATTTTTGTTTGTATTTTCTGGTATTTATAAAATTTGACGTAATTACATTTTCGTACTCTGTTCTAAATTTATTACGCTACAGTACAGATAAATATAAATTGTATGTACATTTTAAATAATATAGCTGTAATCAGAACTAAATGTAGACAACCGAAATTGTGATATAAGCCACACCTAAAAATGAAGATCTATAAACGACATATAACTACACAACTTTATTATGCCAGCTTGGTCAGGTTTTACCGAAATTATTTCGATAAATGTGTTGTAAATTGAAAAAAATAACATGTATTTTTAATGAGCGTCTAGGAAAAAATACTTTTGTGAATGAAATTTAAAACACAAAGTCTAATACGAGCAACAACTACAGGGTTTATCAAATGCCCCCTGTAGAGGTACAAAAAAGGTTACATCCCACTAGTAGAATCTAGTATGTGTGTAAGTGTGTGACGGTGTGACAGAGAAAGAGAGAGAATGTATTCGTTGCACTACTTAAATTAAACTCTTTGGCAATCACGAACTTGGATCAAAAGAAAATTAAAAATGGTGTCGCTATTGACCAAAAACTTAACAAATTAAAATTTTTATGTTCATTCAAACAATCAAACCATTGTTATTATAATATTCATTTACGAAGAAATTATTTAGACAAAAATGGAGAAAATTGCTTCAGAAAAATAAATTTATGATCGCTATGCAAAAATTATGGCATTTTTTATTACGGAGAGTTTTATAAATCGGAAAATATTATTTTTTTATTTACTGAAAAAAAACTATTTTAATTACGATCCACATGTTTTCTTTAGAGGAAACATATTTAATGACCTAAATAAGAAAATATCCTAACTTTAAAACTTGTTGACACTGATGCTAATGTGTTCCAGAAGGGAAGCTACAGCAAATGCTTCTAGAGGTAGCATTAGGTCCAGCTGCTCCCTTATAATTACCTTAGCAATACAAATTCGGACAGACAGAAACTTCTATCTGTTTAGGTAAACCAGGGAAATGGTTATACAATCACATTACGCTTTATTGAAACTGTTTTTATATTCACTGTAGTGTCTTGGATATTTTGTACCGCCGAAATATATAACCTATGTAGTACCTATATCTTTTTGTTCCACCTAACGGATGTAGCTTACGCGTTTAAACCTAAAGCTCTCTTTCCTATTCACCTTACGGGTAGTATTTATTCCCTTCTCTTCTTTATAGACTCAATGCCAGTGGATTACAATAAAGTGTTTTGTAATATGTGGATGTGTTGAGGCTGCTGACAAAGGTTTAGCTTTACTCGGCCGATATCAAACAATCTTTATTCTAATACAAACTCGTCAATTGTCAAGACGGAAGCAAGCTTCCTGTATTTGTCTTGGTAAATTTGGTAATTATAATAAACTGTAACAATAGATAGCTCATATGGCTGAAAGGGGAAATGTTGCTATATGTAGTCCTACAGGTGATACTTAGGGCATTGTATCATGGTAGACGCAGTTTAGATTTCTTGGTCTGAAATTTTTAGGCTATGCATAGGCAAAATTTAAAGCTATGTATATATGTAGTTATGCCAGGTTAAATCATAGCCAGAGTTTTTATTTCACATTTTTCACCCCACTCTTTAAAGAAAAATTCAATTCTGTTAATATCTTATGATTAGATATGAAAAACAAACTACAGCTGATCATAGTAAACCTACGTACCTAATTCTAGTGATATTAACACGGGAGTCTAACAAACTCTTTGAAACAAACTCGAGTGAAATATTTAATTTGTTTTCACCTAACTTATACATCTCTTGCCTGAGATCTTGTAAATTACTCCGTTGTAATATTTGTTGTCATTTGAAATCGAGATGGAGGTAATCCTTCGAGTGATGTTTAAATTTAAACCCTCTAAAACCACTAAAGAAAATATGAAGTGATAAATTTTGCAGTTTATTTTTAAAAAAATTCTTTCACAGAAGAACTATTATAGCTTACAAAATAAAACGACCCTATACAGTTAGAGTTGTAATTCATTTTGTGCATTGTAAAATAAATGTGTAATAGATATGAGGAAAATAAATTACTTGACTTTGTGACCATAAATTATGTGCTTAACAATTTAAATATCCATTACTCTGTTTAAGCAACACTGCATAAAAGCCCCTTCTGGCTGATTTAGTATGAAAGAATGGCAGAATTAAAGAATTTGAGTGAAAAAATGGACGATTTTCGTTAAATCATATATTTATTAGGCGAAGAGTAAATAAGAATTAATAATTAGAGCACAGTTCTCCTGAAGGTAAATATTATGCGTTAGTAACAAGTATGAGGTAATTAAGAAACTATGTCGTGCAACTATGAGCATTTCCTTTCCATCGTAAATATACTTCATTATTACTGTAATTAACCCTTTTGTGTACTTTAACGTAACTGTAATGAGATGCTTTCATCGCTTTATTTTTCTCCAACAATTGTTTTGGGAAGGACTTTGATACATTATGAGCTAATTAGTTTTCCTATTGCTTTGCTGCGAAATTTTACATCCGGTCCAGAGTTATATTTTAACCTCCTCAATATTTGTAAGTGTATTCCTAGTGTGTAGGCATCCAAACAATAAACGTGAAAATATTCACCATTGCTTACCCTTTGTTCATATCTTTTGCAGTAAAGATACATCAATCTTTTAAAATGAATTATTTTTTTCGTTATACCTCTGATAGCATTTGTAGCATTAATTTCTTGTTTTCCTAAAAATCTTGAAATATGGCACACGATGATCCCGTAAATTCTGTTCCAATCATTTTTACAAATATTAATAAACTTTAATAAATACTAAATCTATCTCACATAAACGCTAAAAATTCTTATTTTCTAGACGTGTTACTTACCTAGACGGCATTTCCTGAATATTTCATTAGCATTATTTACAGTATATTTTATTCTCATTTATTTTATTAAAGCATTTTCTTCATAATTCAATTGCTTCGATAAATTATCAGGTCTGAACAACCTTCCTATTCATAGGCCGGCATTTTCCATAAAGTGGGAGCACTGAAAATTGGTAAAAGTTTATTCCTAATTTTAAAAATAATAATAACCGTACCGGAAGAGTAATAATATATTGCTATAGTAACAATAGTGATGTCAATAGTATTTAGATCCCACAGTAAAAAGAGTTTTATAAATACGTTTGATTAAAGTGCACAATCATACACAGAAATTGCTGTTTGAAATAATATTGGTCGCTAACCCATTCTTTGAACAACTTACAACCCAAATAATAATTGAACTAAAAAAGCAATGAGTAAGGGGGAAAGGTGGATATAGTAGTAGGCCACGATCAAACCATAAACTGTAAGACGTCTACATACATTTCAAATTTCTTTCAAAATATTAGGTTTTGAACTTCTGTTAATGTTATGTATGATAGACAATTTGGATACTTGATATGTAAAAAGCCTAGCACAAAACATAAGATATTATAATGCGAATAACATACATAACTGAAATAATACGAATTTTAAAGTACATTGAAATAAATGCAAAAAGAATAGCTATATTTAAACAAAGTTATGTTATTAGTTCATTCAAAAAATCAATTGCATATTCAGCATGCGGTTATTCAAACAAAACTATTAAGTAACTGTAATTTAAAAATTTAGATTTCTATACAAACCTGGTGTACAGAAATATTAAAAGAAATATTTGGCCTAGTTATCTATGTTTTAGGGCAAACGTATTTTGTTGTGGTTGTTGTTGTTGTCTATTTATTTGCAAAGCGCAAACAGTTCAGATTCCTCCAAAAGTCTTGATGACAAGATCTGCCAGTTCTGGAGCCCGATGGCCATGAAGCATTTCAATTGGTGGTGGAAAGAAGGAACGGACAATGGCTTGGCCGTCAAAAACACAATATGAGGTTAGTGGTGATTGAGGACAGTACTTGCAAATGGGATAAGATTTTATATTAGTTGTCTTAATGCCTTGACATTTTCAGTACGTAGCCTAGCTATTGTAGAGGAAAGGTTTCTTGGGCAGTTAGGATAGGCTGATTGCCTTGCTAAAAGGTTGGTTGAAGTACATTTTCCTCTTGATAACAGAATTCGCATCTGTATAAATGACTGTTAAAGGCTAGTCTTCGTCACGTGCTTCCTTTTCAAGGGTTCCAGCACACTCGTTACCTTCAATTTCGTCATAAGCATGGATCCACTGGAGAATGCAAGGTATATTTAATAAATGTATTTTATTTAAATTAATTAATAATATGAATAACAGTTATAATTAAAACTATTGTTGAAATTGTTAATTTAGTTTATAATTGTAAAAAAATTGTCCGTAAAGTTTTAATTTGCTTTATTCACCCGCATAGTATTAAAGTTTTCAATTCATATTACCAAACAAATTTACGAAAGTATAAATATTAGGCAAAAACTAGGTACTTAATTTAGTACTAGTAACAAAACATTTATTTACATTTCTCCAACAAAGTGGACATCATCATAGGTTACCATTACTATATATATTTAAATTAAACCTTCGTACTTGTCCCCGCTTACATTCTGATATTAAAATAAGGCCATGCCAATAGGGTAGGTCTGAAATAACTTTATGCTGTGGTGCAAATACATTCAATTAGGCAAACTAATCCCTATGAGCTACACAAAATATGAAAAGAAGTTTTAATAGTGGGTAAAATAGCTCTTGATTGCCCACAGAATGGTCCCGAGTAGAATCTGAAGTAACACACTGAACTATATAGACACATTTTACATCTTTACTCCACTGAACCTGGAAGTATGACTACCTACCATCAATAATAAAAAACGGAGTGTTTAAGGATAGCTTTGCCTAAAGACAACATTAAGTTAAGCATCGGTGATTAATTTTCGGTCCAAGGTACTCAGGTTCACCGTGTTCATTTCACAATATTAGTGCGTGCTATATAAAGGAATGATAATGTCTACAAAAGTAATACATATTAGTCGATAAGATAAAATAATACTATATTTAAACACAAATATACTATATATAATTATGGACGATTGTAAAAATTTATTTAGATTAAGAAAGAATTATTTACTGAGCTGAAATATATTTAATGGCCACTTGGTATATGTTACTCCTAATCGAATCTTGATACTGATAACTATATATATATATATATATATATATATATATATAATGTTGTTCAACATATTATAAATATACGTCATGAAATACTGGAATCCTGCTTATTTGATTTTAAAAGGTTGATCTATTCAAAACATAATAAGCGATTTTTTCTTGACAAGGGTATAAAAACAATAGCAATTAAAATTTTACCTTCCTAAGGACAATAACGTGTCACTAATTCCTGTCTGGAATAGCAGGATAATGGATACTATAACTAATGCAATTCTCGCTCAGAACATGTTTCTCTTGGATCGCAGATTAGCTGTGAAATTTTAGTGAGAAAATAACATAGCGTTTTTTGTATGTTTTTTACAAAACAAATATTTTTCCTAATAATTTTAGTGGCCTTTATCATTCTTATTTCGGAATACATCTGCACGCTTTGGAAAGGAGTGTTGCTTGTAAAATGTTATTTCATAAATGAAATTCCTGTTAAAGATAAATCTTTAATTTAATTTAATTTCGACTCACTAACATCATTCTAGTTTGTAACTTCTTGTGTGCTAGATTGTGTTTTGTAACAAGACCCTCTAATGATGATGACATGGTCATCGAAATGTACATAAGCGTTTAATCTTAAGTAACTTGTCTTATTTGTTATTTTTGATTATTTTTGTGGTATTGGGGTTCTTTTCAATATTTTTATTGTAAAGATAAATCTCTTTATTTGAATTAACTATACTCAATGTTATAAATAATCTTCCAGTGATCCGTGTTTCTGTCCAAAATAGAAAGGAAAATCCTGTTTGCGGAAAAATTTTCGACTTTATAGAAACAGTCATCATCTGAAAGCAATAATATTCATAATATACTACCTTCATCCACTAAACGTGATCATATGGGTAGTAGCTTTGTAAAAACAAAATAAAGCAAGAAATAACACTATTCTAAAGTATAAATGTTAAAGCTCTAAAATAACAACAATAGTTTGCCAATAGTGTTAATATATTATCTATTCCCAACGGGTTGGTAAATATATTTGATGTTTTAAATATCCAAAATGGTGTTTTCAGTTATCTTTATTAGGTAATTGTACATCTATGTTTAGGAAACTTCGAGGTGTATGTAAGTAAAGTTTTGTAATTATTAGCATTTTTACAAATAAACAATTAATTTCATTGTTGTGGAATATAAAATCTCTAATTTCTTGAATTACGACCGAGAATGTTTCATTGCAGAGCGTCAAAGTCTTGGGGAAAAACTTTACAGCAAAATATTGTGCCTTTGTCCCGAATAGATTCACATAGTTACTGAATAAAATTTATGCTTAGTGAACTATGATTAGCTATTTACAGGGATCAATGTATAGAAATAATATTACACGATAAAAATAAAGAAATAATTTGTGAGATATAAAATATTGTCACTGTAATACATCGAAAAGTTTTATTACTTATTTAAAATTGTGAATTTTTTTTTTCCAGGCGAAAAACCTATCAAGGAACACAAGCAAAAATTGTGTATATAGAAAGAAATATAAATAGAATGAAACCACACGATCATTGGGTTTTTGTCAATTTGTTATAAATAGAAAATAATATGCTTTCATAATTCAATCATTGTTCGTCAGATAATAATAAGTAATAGAAATATATTTTTCAACATACTAGACAACTATTGTAAATGGATTTCAATAACGAACATTTCATTCGGTAGAAATAGGTCACTCATTACAAACTGCAACGTATAGATGCAATCTCCTGCCTATTTTTAATATATTTATTAGTCTAGTAATCCTAATTCCAGACACTTCCAATACATCCCTATTTTCATTTGAAATTGCTTTCGGCATGTTGTATAATTTGCTGAAAATGTAAAACATGTAGTTTATAGCAGCTGTGGCTCAGAATAATTAATTAATTTGCATAACATTTACTAAACATAACCACAACTTTAATTAATATAACTCGGTTACGTTTATATTAATTTGTTTTAGCTATTAAAATTTCTGTGTTTTAACAATTCTAAAGTTTCCTCGAGTAACATTTGATAGCTTCCCCAGAAAATTACTTATTATGTTAAAAAAAGATTAGATTTCTATATTTTTAGTTCATACTACTATCGTATATAAGCCACGTGATTGCTTGCTTGAGGAACAAGGTATGCAAATTTAAGTTTTCCTCGCTGACAAACTTTTGCGCACTTGCTAACTAACTGTATGATTCTTAGATAGAGAGTAAGTTACACCACTTCAATCACAATCGGGAACAGTTCCATTTCTAATAAGTTACTCAGCGCACTATAGTCCATTAAGTTTTTCTCCTAAAACGTATAGCCTTTATGCCTCCTCCTATGTCCTATATTCATTCCACCAACCTATCACAATTAGCGTTCCTCTGTAAGGGAGCATCGTCCAGAAACTCACGACATTCCTACTTGATAAAGACATAGCTAAAGAAGATAATGCATTAAATAATGCAAAAATGATGTAGTGATACTTCATAACTAAATGTATAGAATCGAATGCCTAGACTGTGACCAATTATACATTGGTCAAACAATAAAGAAATTAAAATACAGATAAAATAGCAACTCAAGGGATACATCAAACCAAACATTTACAATTTAAACTAAGCCAAGCACGACATCATAAACAACCATAAATTCTACATATAAGAAAGCATACTTCTAATAAAAAAAAGTACAAAAAGGTCTCAAAATGGCAATTTCGAAACAGGAACAAATTTATAAACACAGAAATAATATGATAAACTCAGAAATATCAACAAAAGCAAAAAACGATATATTATTCAAAAATTATTCGACCAATTAAATCCCAAGACAAACTAAAACTTTCCCACAGTTCTGTGAATACGAAAATAGAACAATACTGGTATACCACGTGACAACAGAAATCCTTAGTTCTAAAGATCTTAGTATCTGTTGATGTCTGAAAATGAGGACACGTAATTCAAGTCATCGAAAGTCTTCTCGCATATATATCAAGTAAGAGTCTTCATTATATATAAATATATATATATATATATATATATATATATATATAGATGGATAGTTAGATAGATAGATAGAAAGATATTATGACTGTTATAATAAAAATACACAAGAGTGAACTCTCTGTATCCGAAATAAAGCATTTAATAAAAGCTCTCCAGGAAGCTATTTATGTTTCAGAATTATGGTGAGAGACCATACGCAAAATGCTATTATTATTTTCTTAGTCTTTTGAATTAAAATATTGAAAGGCAATAATATAGAAACAAACCACTTTTGTGTCTTTTCTTTCTGTTTTACAAACACTTCCTTCGTTGCATTAATTAGGTATTGCTTTGCTAATTTTGCTAATAGTGTAGATTCTGAGAATAAAATATATTCCAATAAATGTTATTAAATACAGGCTTGTATTATACAAGACATTCTGAAGCATGTGCCCCAAAGCGTATAAGCGTTTACTAAGCATTGTAATCTTAATGGGACGTTTAATGTTTTACTGTTGTATTTATAGTAGAATATACTTTACATTCTCTGATTATGACCATGAAAATTGTTTCCTCCCATAAACCTCGCATGAAAAGTGTATTTTATATAACATCCATATATTTGTATTGTTTAATAACATGCTAGCCAGGTATAAAAACCGTCCATATTTTTGTTTACACTAAAATAACGTTTGGGCGACGATGGTATATACACCTTTAACATTGTTTAAAACTTTAAGGTTTTAAATTATTTACTTCTGTTATTTTTATCTATTATAGAATACGTATTTTATTGAATTTATATATTTACCATACATTATGAAATAACAGGAAATGACCTTTTTCCTGTATTTAATGAACATGATAGGTTTGTATATCAAATAAATAGTAATGTTTTCTGAATAGTGATTTGTAAAATGATAGAATTCTGAACAAATACTTAAACACATTTAGGAAAGTAGTAATTTTAATTGTGAAAATGTTAAATCTACAGCTATTTCAAGGAAATCTCAAAACTTGTGAATGAGTAAATAAATTCTGTTATTAAAATTCAGAGGACACATTTCTGCTAATGATATGTATTCACTGTGTATTAATAATCATATTAATAATAATAATAATATTTTATCTCTAAGATAAACAATTAACGATATCTGCAAATATATTACACATTCTCGCACATTATTGTTACTGAATACATTAATAAGTCCCTTCGACTAACAAAGAAAAATGAAATTTAAGAATTAAAGTAGACTAGCTACGTAATCGCAAAAGCAGAGAGATTTGACCGCCTTTGTAAGTGTTTGTTACATTCGTTCATTTATAAATAGAAGGAATTTATTGCAAAAGCAAGCATAATAAAATATGCAAATTTATATTAAGCTATAGTTATTTATTATTTAGTAAATAATTTTTACTGCGAATGCAATAAAAACCAATGAATTATATTAATTTTTTTAAAAAAGCGTAAATTACAAAATTTTTTTGTGAGCATAGTTTCAAAATTATATGAGGTATGATTAATTCCTGTAATATTTTTGTCTTATAATTTACTCCTACTCCTTATACTCAGGATTTCTTGTAATTGTTGCTCTGTTCTATAAAATTCTAATAGGTTTTTCTAAAGAACATTTAACGTTAACCTACATTTTGTAAATTGTAAATGTTGCAATTTATTGTGTTTTCTTACAACCTTTGTCTGCTTTAAAGGTATTATGTTACAACCTAAAGTGATTTCTTTAAAACGTGATTTGATAGCGTTATGCTTGCGTTACTTTGTTAGTGTCTTTAAGCGCTTTCATTGTCTAATGTTTGCTGTTATGTAACTTTCAGCATCATAAATGTTGTTTGTATTACACTTTTCTATGATTTCTTAAGTTTAAAGATAACTCTTTAATAATTCTTTTCACGTCCAGGTTGTGTTCTAATTTTCATTTTAATCTCAATCCAGGCTGTTATTTATATTTTATTCGGGTTAAAACCACTGCCATTTTTATCACTATGACTAAATGTTGACTAAATAGAATAAACACCAACGAAAAATTGAGACTTTGTTCTACTTCTCCCTTAGGAAGAGGTATTCTAATAAATGATTAATAATATATATGCCTATTCCGTTTACACATTGCAACGAACGAATTTTACTAATGGTTTATCAATAGACGAATTTCGCACATGATCACTGCATTGTTCATTGCCGTCAGTCACCGGCAAGACTGTTGCTCAGGTGTGTTGGTTTATTTTGCTAAGGCGTGTTGCGAATGTGTGGTGCTCTGTGTGTTGTAATTATATTTTGGAATATATTATTTGTTTGTGAGTGCGTTTCATCGATTAGATAGTGTTGTTGTTAGTTTTTGTAGATTTCGACGTTTTATTTTGTGTTTAGCTTATTGATTTAACTGAAATATTGATTTTATTTCGATTTTACTTTTGGCAGAAGGTCGATTACACTCTTTTTAGACATTGGCCACTATAATTAGCGTGAATGGGCTGTATCGTTGATTACGTACAGTGTACTTTTGTAAACAAATTGTTGACAGAGGAAGATTGATTTTAATTTCATTTTAAAATGAATTAAAATTAAACTTTACATACAACTATCTTTATTATTCAAATAATGTATCATTTACTTCAATGCCGTTTTATCAGTGCATTACAAAAGGCAAATAAATTTACTTGTTAAAGTACATTAAACACATGTTTAGTTTATGCTTCTAATTTAGTTTTAATCATTTCATATAAATCAGTTTAAATCAGTTTTAATTAGTTAATATTAAAACATCTGTTTTATAAGAGTATCTCCACTATCTCACTTATGAATGGACTTTGATCACTAGTGAAGGATATAGGATGAATAATGGAGTATATATTTTGAGAACAGTGTATACAAGTGTGTGTATCTTATATATTAATCTCATAAGCTAAACTATAACCTATAATATAAGGTATTATATATTTTTATCGATTCCCTGAGCTTTTATTGTGAGGAATATTGTCCTTGTTGGAGGGATTTTACCCTATTATACAATCCATTAAATGTCAATTTATCATAATTATACCAGTTAACACAAGTTATGTATTCTACAAACTGTCTTCTAATAGTCCACCATTTGTACCATCCTTTGCTGAAAGACCTTCAGTCCCACATATTCGCATGCAAATGGTGTATGTTTTCTTGTCTTTGAAAATACTGCGTTAATAAAAACCATTCCCAAGAATTAACTCCATAAGGCTCTGATATCTTTAAGTGTTTGTTTTTGTTAATACGTTTCTAATAATGGCATTACTATAGAGTGTTTTGGCCGACTTTACTGTCAAGACACAATATCACGATTCATAAAGATTGTATACTGAGAAAGCAAACAAGAGTTGAAGATGGTTTGTACATAGCTCATTTATTTATCTTTCTTCATCCCAGATACGTCTGAATTTAAACAAATTTCAATGCTTAAAACGTATATTGCATTTTTAGCATTAAAATAATATGGAAATAACATTTTACGTTATTAAACTACAACGGTTTGTTATATTTACAATTGACAACTAAATACTGGCCATTAATTATTATATTAAGTAGCATATTTAATTCTCTTGAGACTAAACCGAATTATATGTTGCAATATCTCTCCTTAAGTTTTGTATATCAACAATACAAATATACTTCCTTTAAAATCTCTTCCCTCACGCTCTCTATGAGCTAATTGTATAACCAGAAACGCCTATTCTATTTATTCTGCAACGTTGCCATAAAGGTGGCTGGATCATTATATGGGTCACAGTCATAAGACTCATTAGATATTGTTTTACCTAAAAATTTATGTCCGTATTTAAATAGAGTTTTACACAAATATCTAAAGTCTTCCTTGATAAGTAATCTGTACAGAATTTAAATATTTATTGCATTTTGTGATAGTAACGGCGTTATGTCACACTAACAGCATAAATAACGAATTGTAGCCAATAATAAACATATCCTGAGGAATCGCTGAACAACAATGAGAGTGACCCATTGCGGGCACGATCTCTCAAGGGAGATAAAATACTATTATTAAATTTATAAAGAGCAAAGTTAGATAGGTATTCTCTACAATGCCATTTAAATAAACTATACTATTTTTAAAATATTCACAAAAATAAAAGTTATACTTTATGTATACCTTAATTGAGGAATAATTTTTAGGGTTTTCCCAAGCTTGGGTTAATATGTCATTTTAATTTATAAAAATAATATAACATAATTTTTAAATACTATTTCCGTGTAGCTTCTACAATTAAAAATTAATATTCTGTAAAACATTTTTTATAATCTTCAAAAATTTACAACTAAAAGCAATAAAACCACACAAATTGGCAATTTATATAATGACTAAACTTTAATACTAGTAATAAATATAAGTAAAAGTGTCTGCTAGTAATTACCTTAGTTATAATTTATTTACGTGAATAGTGTAAAACTAATCAGCATCATGTTGTTGCTATATTATACTGTAGTTAAAGTAGTGCGTGAGATAACTAGATATTCTAATTAAAGTACTCGGTTTGTTCAAAACAGAAAAATGTTTTTTTATCAATAGTGTGATATAATTTTGTGTGTTGCTAAAGTTAATGAAAAACATGTATTTAATTTCAATATTTTATTTTTAATGAACTAAACGTATTTATTAGGCAATAATTTTATACTTTGAAATATATCTTTCATTATTTAGGGATAGTTATCATTTTCAAACATAGCTTTGCAACTATATCTCTATTTACAGAGAGATTTTTGAAAAATAGTTGTCTTTAACTTGTTTAATAGTTAGTATAGTTGATAAAATCCAAATTTCTGTTATAAATCCAAATATGTTATAATACAAAGTACCAGTCATAGCATGAACGACTTATAGTAAGCTACTGTAGGTACGATTGTATTACAACTTACAATACAATACATTAAAAATTGCGTCAGTTATAGTGAGGAATATATATAAATAATCAGCAATATTATTGTATACTATAATCAGTTAGTTGTTACATTTACCGTGCTATACGCTATAAGTTACATATTGGAAGCTACTAACGTGTGAGCTACAATACCTACTTTAAGTAGAAGCAAGGTGTATAGCAACAATAATTCACATTGGCCTCAAGTGCTACAATTAACCTATTTATAAGCTGCCTAGTATTTTGCAAATTGCATATTTTATTCTACATACAGCTGAGTGTTGAATTAACAATTAGGAATTGCTATAAAATACTAAATACCTTCTTTCTATGTTGCTTTTTACAATGATAAAACGCTTATAGGAAAATAATCCTGGATCAAAATGTCATTGCAACTTCTGGCTAGGCCATCATACGGCACTCGTTTTAAACCAACTTACAAGAAATAATTGCAGTATATATATCGAAATTATAAAAATTATTTTCACAATATTGTAATTAAATATTGTGGATATGAAGTACTGATGAAGTACATCATGGAACCATATTAACTGATACGTTCTGCTAGACATGAGATGTACATACAATCCCGTTGTCTTAAAATTTTTATATTTTTACCTTACAATTTATTATTATAACACAATAATTAACTTTAATAAAAGTGATTTCAGAGAGTGAATGTCAAGCAATTGTCATTATGTTTATTACAGTCTCTATTATAAACATTACTTGCATATGATTCATTGTAAGCAATTACGAATATTGACTGTAGATAAACGAAAATAAAATAAATATATCTTTCCAATGACTAATATGGGGAATGCGGTTCTTATAACAAGTCAATTTAAAGTAGATTTATTCTTAGCAAAAAGGGAATTAAAGTTCAAAACATAAGATGTGATGTGAGAAACAAATACAAATATTTTTACGTCCAAACAATACCGTCTCGTAATGAAAGGGCCTTTTATTAAAAAAACCGTTGCGAATATATGAAGGGGGCCGCTTGAGTGAACAAAAACAGATACATTGCTCTAGAGCCTTCTAGCAATAAGCAGTCGAATGATACTGCAAGCGGTAAGTAAATATATGAAGCTAAATAAAGCTATGTGTAAAAAGGTAATGAAGTGAGTAAAAACTTTAATAACATAGTAAACGAGACAGTGGGTGTAGTGTAAATAGTCTTAGCAAACAGAAATTACTAAATCTACAAATTAGAACAGTGTTTACGACCTTTTATACATTTTAAGTTTGTAAATAAATGTAGTCATACAAGTGGGAACATATTTTAATGATCAGTCATCAGCCATAAATTGCCGTATAATGCCGTATATTGAACCCTGGTACGAACGAAGCTGTAACCAATATTTACATATGAATCAATGTATTAGAATAAATAAATGATATAACGTAAATGACAACTTTATATTTATTTTAGTTACTTATTTAATCATGTCAACGTGTTAATTATTATGACCAGAGTAATATAATAGAATTAAATATATGTAATAGAAAATTATAAAACAAATAACATCCATACGAACAATGACTATCAACATATAATTATCATACTGCAGTATTATGATAAAACATTTTCAAGTAAAACAATTATAATTATATAAACAATATAAGATGCACAATTTATATTTTTACAAAATATTTGTATACATCTTTACACTAGAACATACACACAAAATCTCATGAGATATCGATCTAATTTTTCAACTTTCTCGAATTTAAATGAAAAGTTCGGATCCCTTTACTATAGTAATTTATGATAAACCATTCAATTTTTTACCACGAGCATGTGCAAGCTGAATAAATTAAATAACTTTTCATAAACACCAGATTTATTATCCAAGGAGGATGTATTAGTTCCCTTCCCGGAGCAATCTTTTCCAATAGGTTTTGAATTATGCATTAGCTATAGAAGCTGCTCGTTGACTTTTACGAATCGGTATAAAGGGTTGAAGCCAAGCGAATTTTCTATTGCCTGTAGACATATAGAAGTGATTGTAGCCATGGGCTCATCCCTAACTGGCGACGCCATATGCTTTGGTTTTATACAAATATATGTTTAAACAATTCTTCAGAACTATTCTTGATACTGCTATTTTACCTTCTAAAACGCGATTATAAATTGTTGTACTTGAGTTAGAAAAGTAAAATGATTTTTATTTAATAAAGTATAATAGTTAAATTGGTTATTTTAAATTTTTAAAAAATTTTTTAAAATGTTTATTTAAATCTATTTTATATATGTAAGTTTTTCTTACTAAAGAATGAATGTTTTAAATAAATAACTCCTACATTCAAACTTTTATATACAAATCTCGAAAATAAAGGAGAAAAGTGAATAAAAAGGAAGGGGACAAAAAAGACAGGGAGAGAGAGAAAAGAGAAAGATAAAATAAAAAACAGAGAGAGAGAGAAAACAGAAAGATAGAACAAAAGACAGACAGAGAGAGAGAGAGAGAGAGTGTGTGAAAGGAGAGGAAAGATAAATAGATATTAAAAGACACAGGCAGAGAAAAATGCACAGAGAAAGGTATAAACGACTTAGAGCTGGCGTTTATGTGTTATATCGATTGGAATTGGGAAATATTTAGAAAAGTAGTCGA
Source organism: Prosapia bicincta (assembly GCA_036971475.1). Taxonomy (NCBI): domain Eukaryota; kingdom Metazoa; phylum Arthropoda; class Insecta; order Hemiptera; family Cercopidae; genus Prosapia; species Prosapia bicincta. The sequence continues at coordinate 18,564,841 of JBAIZL010000001.1, read as the reverse complement.
GGTCAGCCTCACTTTGTATATTTGACGTTGGTAAACAGGTAAGATTAATAAATAAGCTATCATTTCCTGGTGAATGAATATCACAAGTCATGGAGATGATTAAATTTCAAATGTCAATATTAAAGTTTTATATTTATTTAAAATTTTTCTGGTTATTCTATATCGTTCCTGATTTTAGTCAGTCACAATTTCAATAATTAATTACTTAAAAACTCATTTATTTTACACTAATACGTATTCACGTGCACCCAAATAACCAGAGCATACATACACACGCATACAAACACTTTTATCCCTTATCTACCCTTGTTGGTTGACTGTTTTCACCATATATCAGGCATTATTTTTACCTTTTTCCATTTTCTTTATATGTGTATACGCCTAGAGTGTTCTATAGTAATTTATTTATTATAATGACTGTAACATAACATTAGAATTGTCGTCATTCTACAGCCGTGAAATCTGATGCTATATTTTCCAATAGGGGAGACAGCAAAAATAACCTCGTAATATATAGGCTACTCGTCCCTTTTAGCAAAGTTATGACTACATCTAACGATTGGTGCTAAATTGAACTGAAAATGCCAAGTGTAAAATTGACATGAACTGGAGATCCTATATAAAAAACTAGCGTCGCTCATTTGTCGTTCATCTGAGTCGTTCCCCTACAACTCAGAATGGGCTGGTGTTCAAGCAAGTGCTCAATCGTTTATGTACGTCTGGGTTGCGCTTCTAAAATAAAGTGTTGGGAGCTACAAAGCAGGTTCCATGGTATGTCCGAAACTTTGCTCTACATATACTCCTCAAGTTGGGGAATACCTTAATACCTTTCAACGGTGAAACCCACAAAAACCATACATCCCTTCGGCTGGCTTACAGCGTCCCAGTGTGTAGACTTGGGCATACTAAGTCTTTGGACCTAGTTTCAAACCTGCATTACTAAGCATACTCAGTAGGACAGGAATTTCAAGTTTGTGTCTACTTAAATTATAGTTAATCTACCAGAATAAGTCCGACATTTTTCAAAAACAAGCTGCAGGTCTAAAGTAAACAAAACAAAAAAAAACAAATCTGGTTTAAAATTTATTTTTTTTTAGGTATTTTCAATCAGAATTTTAGTCAGACATATTAGAAGTAAAATCTTGAAAAGAAAAACCCAACAACAGAAACAGTACAAACAAAACTAATAGCTAAATAGAACTAGAAGAACTAGAAGTAACCCAGATAAACGTGAATAGACAAACAAGGAAATATATTCAAGAGCATAAAATTATAAATATCAATTAAAACAACATCTTATGTTCTTTTAATAAATGTTATAACGTCAAAAATATCTATTTTAATATAAATTAAAAATACGTTTCTGTTGTTATGTGAAAATAATTTTGTATGAGTTTATTTTAGGGCCTTACCTCTTGCAATATATTTATCCTTATTGTACACAGGATGTCTTTTCTCAACACATATTGTGATAAAAAATTTCCTTAGACCTTACTCCATGCTATCCTCCACCTTACTAATCTCTGTCCCTAATCCACGCTGGCGTTTCCCACCTATGCAAAGCAGATTTTATTTACTGCTACCATAATTAAGACCATCTCGCCTCACTAAATTAGATTTTCTTTACTCCTGGTCAACGTAAATTCTTCAATAGACTGGATTTTGTTTTATTGCAAACAAACGTAAATCTATATCGCCTCACAAGAATAAATTGTCTTCACTCCTAGTCAACTTAGGTCTATTTCTATTTAGTAGACTAAGTATTCTTTACACCTAACCAACGTAAATCCATCCCACTTATCTAGAGTAAATTTCCTTTAATCCTCTTCTACGTAAATCCATTTCGATTTACTAGTTTAGATTTTTTCCCTATCCAACGTAAATCCATCTCCCCTCACTAGACTACATTTTCCTTACTCCTAGCAAACGTAAATCCATATCGCCTCACTAGACTACACTTTCTTTACTCCTAGTCTACGTAAATCCATTCCGATTTACTAGACTACAATTTCCTTACTCCTAGCAAACGTAAATCCATCTCACCTCACTATACCAGATCGTCTTTATTTTCTAACATCAGACCATTTCGTCGTGAAAGTTTACTTCACGTTTGTCATTATAAAAAGGACTGTATAAAATATTTAATATATAGTTTTCTATTAATCTTGGGAACACCCCAATAGGATTTGTCATAATTGAAAATCAGTTTCCAAGTATCTTCAAACACAAACTACAAAAAATACATTTTAATCTTGGGAATGTGTTCTCTACAGATAATGGCATTAGCCTTATATGTTTAAAATTATATATTCTTCCAAAAGTAGAAAAAAACGCAATAAATAACTAGAACAAAAAGTATATCCAACCTAATTGGTTTCTTCCAGATTATTCAAACTATAAAAGCTATTAAACATTCAATTTTACGCTGCTATCTTTCCCAAGATTATTTCACGGCCTTTGGTAGAAAAATAGATTTAACGTTTACAAGTTTGACGAAGTAATTAAAACAGCTTCACCGGCTTAGTTTGGAGCTGCAAAACCACCAGGCTAAATAAATCACAAAATCTAATTCCCTTGGCTGCTTTGAGATAATAAAACATATTACTCTTTTGGATTGGAGATGTATTTATAATTATACGAGTGAAGAAAGTTTGTATTTTATAAAATATATATTATACAAGAATCATGACGTTTTATATAAAACACGTTTTTAGTTTATATAGTATGAACAGCATAGTGGTACAATATATTACAATGAAAATATTGGAAAGATACACAATCAAAAATTAAAAATAAATCAAGTTACTTTAGATTAACCCCTTATGTACATTTCGATGACCATGTGATTATCACAGTGGGTCTTGCTACAAAATTACAATCTAGTAAACAAGAAGTTACAAACTAGAATGATCATGTTATGTAACTTGTTTTATTTGTTATTTTTGATGATTTTGTGGTATTGGGGTTCTTTCAAACATTTTATTATAACGGTTTTAGTAACTAAATAAAGAGATTTATTGAAGCAGAATGCCTTTCAATCTTTTAACAAGTTATTTGCTTCTACACAGTTCCAACGAAATGAATAAACCTAGCTAAGAAAAACAGAACCATGGAAGTTTTGAGTACATGTAAAATGATTGACGGATATTGGTCATTCTATATAAATTGTTGAAAGGGACGAGTTGATGAGATACAAGAACAAATCAAGGTTCTATTGATTGGTGTTTCATCTACGTTTTATTAAATAATAACATATTATACACCATCAGTAAAGTATAAATTATAATTTATATAACCATCATAAATTATTTGGTCATTATGTCATTATAAAATATTTATTGATTTAGTGATTTCGAAAAATAATTATATATCTACGATAAGAACACATCAAAATACTATCAATCTTTGAAAGTTAACTAGCATAAATACCAAGTAAGAATCTTGCTTAAGTACATATAGATAAAGTGATAAGTGAATACAAGAAAAGAGCGTTGCAAAGTTAATAAATAAATATAAATATATATATATATATATATATATATATATATATATATATATATATATATATAGTTCTTTTCCGAAATCAGTAAACCAGTAAGTATTTTATAATGACCAAATATATTATGATGGTTATATAAAATATTATTTTATATTCTTCTGATGGAGTAGAATATGTTATTATTTAAATAACGAGAATGAAACACCAATCAATAGAACGTTGATTTCTTCCTTCATCTCATCCCTTTCAACAATTTACCTAGAATGACCAATATCCATGAATCATTTTATATGTACTAAACACTTCCGTAGACAACACAAATATTTATTAATTACTAAAACTTGTGTAGACTTAGGTAATGGTCATTGCATAGCACGCTACTTACCTAAATAAATTGAGTTAACGCGAACGAAAGAATCATAAATCTACCCAAACTCTTATGCCGAACGTTAGACTAATGTTGGGTGAGGCAAAAAAATCTACTCCAGTATGAACTGTAAAAGAAGTCTGATATTATTGGTAAATAAAATGACATTCCTCTAAATCCTGTCTTCGGCATGACTCTGTTTTTCTTCGCTAAGTTAATTCATTTTGTTGGAATTGTGTAAAAGCATATAACTTGTTAAAACTTTAAAAAGTATTTTGATTCAATCAAACTGTTTATTTAGTAACTCGAAACGTTACAATGAAAATATTGGAAAGAACCCCAATACCACAAAAATAACAAATAAAACAAGGTACTTTAGATGATCACTCTAGTTTGTAACTTCTTGTTTGCTAGATTGTACTTTTGTAGTAAGACCCACTGATGACATGGTTATCGAAATGTAGGCCTACATAAGGGTTTAATCTAAATCAACTTGTTTTATGTGTTATTTTTGATTATTTTTGTGGTATTAGGGTTCTTTCCAATATTTGTATTGTGATATATTGTTCCACTGTGCTCTTTATACTGTATATAAACTACAAAAGTGTTTTATATAAATCGTCATTATTCTTGTATAATATATATTTTATAAAATAAAAAACTTTCTTCACTTATAAAATCATAAATAAATCTTCCAATCCAAAAGAGTTATAAGTTTTAATATCTCATTTGTCTAAACTCAATACAGCCAAGGGAGATGGATTTTTTGATTCATTTACCTCTGTTATTAAATATAGCCTGCGGTTTTGCAGCTCCAAACTAAGCCGGTAAAGCTGTTTTAATTACATCGTCACAATGTGTAAACTGTAATGAACTGTAACGTACGTCCCCATTTATGATAACGGGATTGTATGTACTTCTCATGTGGAGCAGAACTTATCAGTTAATATGGCTCAATGATGATGTTAGTACCTCATATCCACAATATTTAATTACAATATTGTGAAAATAATTTTTATAATTTTGATATATGTACTGCAATTATTTCTTGTGAGTTGGTTTAAAATGAGTGCCGTAGGATTGCCTAGCCAGAAGTTGCAATGACACTTTGATCCAGGATTATTTTGCTAAAAGCGTTTTATCATTGTAAAAAGCAACATAGAAAGAAGGGTATATAGTATTTTATTGCAATTCCTAATTGTTAATTCAACACTCAGCTGTTTGTAGAATAAAATATGCAATTTGCAAAGTACTAGGCAGCTTATAAATAGGTTAATTGTAGCACGTGAGGCCAATGTGAGTTATTGTTGCTATACACCTTGCTTCTACTTAAAGTACGTATTGTAGCTCACACCTTAGTAACTTACAATATGTAACTTATAGCGTATAGCACGGTAAATGTAACAACTAACCGATTATAGTGTACAATAATATTGCTGACGATTTACATATATTCCTCACTATAACTGACGCAACTTCTATTTTATTGTAACTTGTAATACAATCGTACTTACAGTAACTTGCTATAAGTGGTCATTGCGATGACTGGTACTTTGTATTATAACATATTCGCACCGTCAGTGAAGCAATTAGGGTAAAGCTTAGTATTTTGTTTAAAGTAAGTATTATTTTATTTGGCAGACAACACCATTTTGTAAGGTGAGTGATTTCTAGAGGTAGCGGTTAATGCTAGACATAAAAAAGGAATTAATAAATCTTAGTTGTATTAGATGATCTTTAAGAAATGATGTTCCCAGTATGGTCTCACATTTTACACGTCACGCGTAAAAATGTTATAAAATTACTTGAGCAGGTTACACTCCCTTTAAAGAATGTCCCTAACTGCAGATTAGAGTTAGAGATAATGTTTTGCCTTTTATCTTGGGAAATATCTTCTGATTTCTAATATGATAAAACAGGGAAGAGACCAATTCATAATTTCGTTCCAGAGTGTACAAACTAAATACATTCTGGCATTACTCTTTTCTTAAACTTTCAAAGTCGGTTCAAATTTCACTTCTGCAGTTGTCTTTATTCTTTTGGATAATTATTACACAGTGTAACCTATAAAATCATAATATCAATGCTTGCATTGTAGTTTATATATTTATAGACAACGTTAGCCTAATAATCAAGTTTGAAAACAACATGTTTTAAACAAATCAGGTCTAAAACCAAACTTAGTAATTGTAACAAAGTTACTTCATTATCACTCAAAATTCAATTATTTGTGTTTAAAACTTTCATGAGTGCTATAAGTTTAACCATACCTATGTATAAATGTTTGTCAATTTTAAAAAATGTAATCGCGAGCGACAAAATTAAACTACAATTAAATCCTTCCTTATAATGAGAAACATGCTGGAAAGACTTGCAGACAAAAATATATCTGGCTTTCCTTACTCCTGTAAAATAATACTTTCTCTTGAGTCATTCGAGTTTTTAAAACATGCGTCACAAATTTGGATTTTATGAATTTTATTTTTTACTACCAAATTAAAGATATTTATTGATTTTTCAAAAATCTCTCTGTAAATGTAAAAGGGATCTAGTTACAAAGCTAGGTTTGAAAATGATAATTATATTACTAAATAATGATAGAAATATTTCAAAGCTTAATATTATAGCCTAATAAATATGTTTAGTTCATTAAAAAGTAAATACTGAATTTAAAATACATGTTTTAATTAACTTTTATAATACACAAATTAAAATCACAATATTGATAAAAACGTACTTTCCGTTCCGAACAAACCCAGGGCTTTAATTAGAATATTCAATTATCTGGCATTATTTTGATTACAGTATGATATAGCACCAACATGATGATTATTAACGGGTACATTATTCGCGTAATTAAATTATAACAAAATTAATTACTGCCTGACTCATTCGCATATATTAATTTGTAGTAATAATGTTTAGTCATTAGACAAACTAGAGATTTTTTGTTTTATTGTTATTTTGTAACTTGTTGATATTTTAACGGAATTTGTATTTTTATTAGTATAGGTTATACGGAAATAGTTTTAAAATTATGTTAGTGTAATATTATGAAATAAAATGAAAAGTTACCAATGAAAAGCTTTGGACAAACGTAAGAATTATTCCTCAATTTAAATATATATATATATATATATATATATATATATATATAAAGTATAACTTTTATTTTGGTGAATATTTTATTAATATTATAGCTTATTTAAATGACATTGTAGTTAATACATATCTAACTTTGCACTTTATATATTTAACTAATTATTTTTTATCTCACTTGAGAGATCGTGCCTGCAATGGATCACTGCACGAATTCGTTTACCGATTTCTCAAAATATTTGTATTGTTGTCTGCATTTAGTTGTATGTTATTGGTGTTACATAGGGCCATTAATATCACAAAATGCAATAAATATTCCATTTCGAGCAGATTACATAGCAAGGGAGACGTTTGATGTTTTTGTAAAACTCTATATAACTATCTAAATAGCAATTTAGTCAAAACAACGTCTAATGAGTCTTATGACTGTGACTCATATAATGATGAAGCCACCCATACTGCAACGTCTCACTATAAATAGAAGCAGCGTTTCAAATTCCATAATTAGCTCTTACGGAGCGATAGGGAAGGGATTTTAAAGGAAATATATTTGTATAATTGATATGCAAAATACAACAAAAGATTTTGCAATATATAATTCATTTTCGACCTAAGAGAAGTAAATATGTTACTTAAAATAATAATTAATGTCCTGTATTTAGGTGTCAATTGTAAATGTAACAAATTGTTCTATTTTAATAGAGTAAAATGTTATTTTCATAATATTTTAATGCATTAAAAGCAATATACCTTTTAGGCATTGAAACATGTTTATATGCAGAAGTCTCTGGGTTGAAGAAAGATAAATAAATGAGTTATGTACAAACCATCTTCAACCCTTGCTTGCTTTCCTCACGATACAATCTCTATGAATGCGTCTTGACAGTAAGGACGGCCAAATCACTGTATAGTAATGCCATTTATAAAAAAGTATTACATAAGATAGACATTTAGAGATATCAGAGCCTTATGGGGTTTATTATTGTGAATTATTTTTGTTAACGCACCAAAGGCATAAAAGCATACACGATTAGCATACGAATGTATGTTACTGAAGCTCTTTCAACAAGAGTTTGGTATAATTGATGGAAAATTAGAAGATAGTTTGTAGAATACATAAGGTGTGGTAACTGGTATGATTATTAGAAATTGACATTTAATCGATTGTATAATTGGGTAACATCACCCTTGTAAGCACAATATCCCTTACAATTTCAACCTCAGAGAATCGATAAAAATACATAATGTTACATATAATAGGTTATAGTTTAGCTTATGAGATTAAATATATAAGATATACACTTTTGTATACACTGTTCTCACAAAATATACTACATTTTTTATCCTGTATCCCTTACTAGTGATTCATTTCCATTCATAAGTAAGATATTGGAAATATTTTTATATAAGAAATGTTATAATATAAAATAATTGTTTTAAAAATGAATATATAAAGTGATTTAAACTGATTTATATGAAATAATTAAAACCAAGATAGAACCACAAGCTAAAAATGTTTTAATGAACTTTAAAAATTACATTTAATATGCCTAGTGTAATGAGCTGACAAAACTGTATTGAAGTAAATAATACATCATTTGAATAATAAAGATAGTGTTATGCAAAGTATAATTTGGATTCATTTTAATATGAAGAAAATAAATCAATCTTCCTCTGTCAAAAATTTGTATACAAAAGTACACTGTACGTAAATGAACAATACAGCCATTCACTCTAGTTATAGTGACCGATGTCGTAAAAGAGTGTAATCGACTTTCTGCCAAAAGCGAAAACGAAATAAAATCCATATTTCAACAAAATCAATAAAATAAACACAACCTGAGTAACAATGAGTAATGGACTGACCATGTGCGAAATTTATTTACTGAAAGACATCAGTAAAACTCGATCGTTGAAATGTGTAAACGAAGCTTATAATGTTATATTATTAAACATTGATTAGAAAATCTCTTCCTAAGGGAATTCTTCCATAGAGAACAAAGTCGCCATTATGTCTTTGGTGTTTATTCTAATTAGTCAAATATTAGTTACAGTGATATATATTTTGGGAGTGGTTTAACCCGAATAAAACTAAAGAATAATCTGGATTGTGCTTAAAGTAAATATTAAGGCACAACCTGGCCGTGAATAGAACTCATCAAGAATTATCTTTAAACTCAAGGAATTGCAGAAAAGTGTTACACAAACAACATTTGTAATGCTGAAAGTTACATGACAGCAAACATTAGACAAAGAAAGCGCTTCAAAGATACTAACAAAGTAAAGCAAGCATAAAGCTCTCAAATCCCGTTTTAGAGAAAACACTTTAATTAAAGCAGTCAAAGATTGTAACAAAACACAATAAATTGCAACATTTACAATTTACAAGATGGAGGTTAACGTTTAATGTTCTTTAGAAGAACTTAATAGAACTTTATAGAACAGAGCAAAAATTACGAGGAATCATCAGTTTTAATAAGCAGGGAACAATTATAAGCCAAAATATTACAGGATCTAATCATACCTCATATAGTTTTAAGCTATCCTCACACAACATTTACTGATGTACGCATTAAAAAAAAAATATTTGGTTCTATCGTATTTGCAGGAAAAAATATTTACTAAATAATAAATAACTATAGCCTCTATAAATTCTTGCTTTTGCAATAAATTCCTTCGATTTGTTAACGAACAAAAGTTACAAACCTTTACAAAGGCGTTAAAATCACTCTGGTTTGGTGATTACGTAGCAAATCTACCTCAATTCCTTCATTTCATTTTGCTTCTCCAATCAAATGAATGCTGGCTGAGACTTTTTCAAGTATTCAGTAACATTAATGTGCAAGAATATGTAATGTATTTGCAGATACTGTTAATTTTTTATCATAGAGATATAATATGAATATTACTATTATTATCATTGAAAAATGTGAATATATATTTACATTTAAAATATATATTATTAATATAAAGTGTCCTTTAAATAATAATAATAACAGAATGTATTTACTCAGTCACAAGTTGTGCGAGTATCTTGATGTAGTTAACAATAAAACATTTTGACAATTAAAATTACTACTTTCATTAATCATTTTACAAATCACTCTTACGAAAACATTGCTGTAAATTTGATTGCCGAACCTATCTTGTTCATTAAATACAGAAAAAAGGTGATTTTCCGTTAATTCGTACTGTATGGTAAATATGCCAATAGAAAAATATTGAAGGTTTTTATACCTGGCTAGTAAGTTATTAAGCAAAACAAATATATGTTTGTTATATGAAATACACTTTTCACAGGTAGTTTACAATTTTCATGGTCATAACATATCCAAAGAATGTAAAGTATGTTCTACAATAAATTCAACAATAAAACATTAAACTCGATTTTCCAATAAACACTACAATCCTTAGTCCACGCTGATACGTTTAGGGCACGTGCTTAAGGATGTCTTGTGTAATATAAGCCTGTATATAAAAACATTTATGGCATTACATATTATTCTCAAAATCAGTACTATTAGCAAAAGGAGTAAAACAATTCTCAATTAATACAACGTTGGCTGTGTGCGTAGAAGAGAAAGAAAGGAGACTAAAGTTGATTGTTTTATTGTAGTTTCCATTAAATATTTTATTTCAAAACATTAGGAAAATAATAATAGCATTTTGTGTATTCTCTCGCACCATAATTCTGTTAAATAAATAGCTCCCGAGAGAGCTTGTGATATAAAAATACGTTATTCCTGGTGCAGAAAACTCACTCTTGTTATTTTTTTTAATAACAGTAATAATAAATACATACATACATACACACACACACACACACACACACATATATATATATATATATATATATATAGTATGTATATATATATATATATATATATATGTGTGTGTATATATATATATATATATATAGTATGTATATATATATATATATATATATATATATATATATATATATATATATATATATATATATGTGTGTGTGTGTGTGTGTGTGTGTGTGTGTGTGTGTGTGTGTGTGTGTATGTATATATCACTTCACTATAACATATTTAAACAAAAATCTTACTTGGTATATATGCGAGAGATCTATAGTATCTTCATTGTCGAGGATCAAGATAAGAACACAAGACACTATAAATCTTTAAAAATTAACTGGAATAAATACCAAGTAAGATTCTTGTCTAAGTACATATAGTGAAAATGAAATATATATATATATATATATATATATATATATATATATATATATATTTATATGTGTGTGTGTGTGTGTGTGTGTGTGTGTGTGTGTGTGTGTATCATTCGAATATCATAAATATAAATATATATTTTATTATTTTTAGTTCAAATTGTGTTATTATTCTTATCATAATATATATATCTTGTGTTATTAACTAGAATATTTGCTACCTATTCATTTGGGTAATTAATTACTTTATTAATTTCTTTATTTATAAAGAATATGAATAACATTATTAAGTATAAACGAAAACGCCCGCACCTACCTTCACCGTTACACAAGTATTGCACAGTATAACTAGGGTTCCAAATATATCACTGAAGGTGTTACAATTTATCTTGTCCACACTGTATACTGTGTCAGTAATATTTCCTTTTGTAACACGTAAAAAACTACTTTTTGGCTTACACTTTTTGAAATTTACTTTTTAAAAAAATTTAAAATTTAAATGTAATGCTTAAAAAATAAAATATTCAGCCTATCGTTACAGTATTAATATTTTTTTTTTTACTTCTCTGGGTTTGGGCTAGTCAAAGTTAATATATGGAGACTTTTACAGTTTTTAAAGGGACTTTATTTACCGGCTTGAAGCAGCTCAAATGAAACCTTTTAAGGCCAACTGTAATATCCAATGACATATGGAACTTAGTATTTAAAATGTATAAATTTGAAGCCCTTCTATTTATTTTCTCTTCACCTTTCAACCGTCAATCTACCTTATATCCTAACGATACCACGATATGTTACAGGATAGTAGAGTAACCTCCTTGTGGTCTAACTGTCACCTTTTATTCGTCTCATTATGTAACTTCTAATAATTAACAGTTCCTCACTATTTGTTGCATAATTTCTACAATTATTGTACAGTCTTTACAATAATTCTAGTCAGCGAATTTGTTTTACGTTTACCAAGTATTTTCTCTCCAACAATCCTTATATCAACGTCTCTGATATTATGTACATAGGTGTATATATATTTCAAAACGCAAATCAGATATCAAGCAAACAATTTTAGAAAACAAGAACTTTTTTCCAGTTTATATTTGGAAACGTTTACGGCCTAAGGCGAAGTGCGGCGTAATGAATACCAATCACTGTGGAAAGAAATTCCTAATTTGTGTGGGACGTAATCAAGGCTCCAAATGCTTCACTGTAAAGTTCCCCTTAGGAGACACTGTCGTAACTCTACTCCCCTCAGGTCTCCTGCGTAATCAACCATGTTGTAATGAGATTTAAAACTTTGCCTCAGTAAAGATATGAATTGTTTCAATTTTTTTGTTCGAGCTAAAGTAAATACTGAGGTATTTGTAAGGCACTTTCATGTGGGAGTTGTAACAAAAGTCATGCTTGTTAATAATGCAAGTGTGGTAATAATAACACAAAGTTTATTTTGCATTCTAGAATCATGTAAAAAATTTATATTAAATAAAAACAAAGTTTTATCATAGATTCAACAATTTTTATTTTAACCTAATGTACATTTCGATTACAAAGTAATTATCTTCAGAGGTATTTCACACAGTCATTTGTAAAATACATCAGAAAGATGATTAGTTTGAAATTGAAATGTACATTAGGTTAAAATAAAAATTGTTGAATTTGTGGTAAGAGGTTGTTTTTATTTAATATAAACGTTTACGCCACATTTGCTTCAAGTTTTTATTATGTTAATGAGATCACCTATAAGAGCTTAGCTAATAATAAATAAGTCACAATAAATTCATGAAAATTGAAGCGAAGATTTTATAGTCTATTTACTAAATGAAGGTCACCAAAATCGATATCACTTTAATTTGATTCTCTATTAACCCTTGTAGGACCAAGGGATGGGCCTGTCAGGCCCATGGGTTTTAATTTTATCGTTTTTGTGTAGAAAAACTTTTCGGAAAGTTTATATAAAATTATTTATTGTCAATCTGTAACTGAAGAATCGGTTTCTAGACTTGTTACATTTTTGTTACAAAAATTCCTGTCCATAAGAATAAAAAAAGCCCGTTTGGGCCTCTGAGGCCCCCCCCCCCTTGGTCCTCTACGTAACCATTTAAAACATTTTTCATATTTCAACTTTTTTTTCATTTTTATGAAAACAAACAATATTTAACATCAATAGTGTATTAATATAACAAGTTAAACGACTGAGGGAATTTTTACTTAAATTTGTGTAAGATTGGTAGCACTGGTTGACCTTGGTATTTCCCGCTTGTCATTTCAGTCTGCCAGTGTGTTCGTGTTTGCCATCATTGTTGAGGTTGTGCTGTGTTATTATTTACACCGAAATATGAGTAACTTATATTATCATAACAGTGAAATAGACAGAATATTTGATGAGGAGATGGAGTTTAGTTCAGATGAAGAACAGGGAAAAGGAAGTGAAACAGAAGATAATGCTATACAGCTCAGAGAACAGGTTGAAAATGAAGACCCAGAACCTAATCCAGTGCTTCCATTACCTATTTCCAATCAGCCTGACACTCATCAGGAAAATGTTCAAGGTAGGCGTAGACCTTATGCTATTGGTAATGTTTACGTGTGTGAAGGGAAAAATAATCCTAGGCAATATGTCAGTTATCCTCAACGGGTAACTAGAAGACGTTCTCAAAATATAATTCGTGAAGGACCAGGCATAAAACGGCAGGGAATAGTAACCACTGCAAAAGAATCGTTTGAAAAATTTTTTACACCTGAAATATTGAATGCTATTGTTACCCATACAAATCAAGAGGCAACGAGAAAAAAAATTCCTCTTACTGATGGGACTGAGTTGCTGGCCTATTTTGGGCTTCTTATCCTTATGGGGTCAAACAAAGATAGCAAAGTTGATTATCATGAACTTTGGTCAACTTTATATGGCCGGCCCATTTACAATGGGGTTATGAGTCGTACAAGATTTATACAAATCACTGACGTACTAAGATTTGATGATAAAAATACAAGACAGGCACGAAGAGCCACAGACAAATTTGCCCCTATGAGAAATGTATTTGAGCTTATCAATAACATATTGTCAAATTATTTTTCTGCTGGTGCCAATACCACGATTGATGAAATGCTATCTCTGTTTCGTGGGCGATGCCCCTTCAAAGTGTTTATGAAAGATAAGCCGGTAAATACGGTATTCTAATTAGAATGCTATGTGATGCTGAATCCAGATATGTGTTGAACATGGAACTATATTGTGGAAGTACAAATATTGAAAAAGGTACAGTTCCGCTTGTGTGCCGTTTAGTAACACCCATTTCTCAGTCTGGTAGAAATGTAACTACAGACAGGTACTATACATCTGTTGACTTAGCCGAAAAACTTTACCATGAACATAAACTAACGTTGGTAGGTACTATGCAACTGAACAGAAAACATATTCCAACAGAGCTAAAAAACAATGTTCGTGAAAGGCCATTGTACTCTTCTATGTTTGCTTTTACCGACAATAAAACAGACCAGGCGCCTGTTACACTTGTATCTTACAAAGTAAAGAACAAGCCCGTGCGTAACCTAATCATGCTTTCCACTCAACACGAGGACAACAAAATAGGTGATGATGAAAAAAGTAAACCTGACATTGTCATATTTTACAATAGTTCAAAAGGCGGCGTGGATTCAGTGGACCAAATGGCACGCAATTACACAGTAAAAAGAGGAACAAAAAGATGGCCTATGACAGTGTTTTACACTCTAATTGATATTGTGTGTATAAATGCTTTTACTTTGTATATTGGAAACTTTCCAAACTGGAAACCGAGAGAAAAGAATCAGCGGCTTCAGTTTTTACGCATGTTGGCGCTTGAGCTTATCAAACCGCAAGTGAATCTACGAGCACAAAACATCGAAGGTCTAACTAAAAACACCGTGTGTGCTATGGAACAACTTCTTGAACGAAAACTAACTTATAACGTTCGACCTCAACCAGTCCCACAAGCTGAAGTTGGTCGTGGAAGATGCTTCATTTGTGTCAGTGCAGCGAGGTCAAAGAAAGTAAAATATGATAATTTAGGGAAGTCAAAGTCTGTTTGTAATCATTGCAATAAACATATATGTGGAAATCATAGCAAGAACACTGTCACCTGTGAGAAATGCCAAGCGGGTGGAGCCGATTCTGATTAAATATTTGGTTTAAGGAACATTTTTATTGACTAATTAACATTTTCATGTTTTCAGTTTTTAATCAATATTTTTTATTATATTTCATCAAATATTCATGTAATAGTTTAGTCAATAATATAAATATAAAGTAAATAATGTAAAGTGATGTTTTTTTAAGCTCAATATATATAAATTTAATAAAATGAACGTTTTTGTTTTGTGGGCCTGCCAGGCCCCCCCCCCCTTGGTCCTTGAAGTAACGGCCTGACCCTTGGTCCTACAAGGGTTAAGAAAATAAAAGTCCCTAAAATTGTCTCTATACGAAGAAAATGCTCTCTACTAATTTTTGAGTTAATAGAGTGACTTATAATGATTATTATTACTTACCAATTATAAACCTTATGCTAGAATTAACCTCACACAAAATGAAACGTTTAAAATACGTCCTTAAAACTATCCACATTTTAGAGATTTGTGCAAATAATTTAGTATTTAGATTTTGTAAAAAAATATCTTGACACAACGCACCACAAAACTTACTAAATAATATGTATGAGCAATTGTATTGTAGAATATGAGATGAATAAAAATATCTGCTTCGAGAGTACTGAAGAACTTCGTTCCTTTGTAGAAAGTCTTAAGCTACTGAAGTAATACACTGAACAAAAACAAGTAGAAACCGCCAACAATGGTTTTTAAACCATTAATGCATGTTGGAGATATAGATAAATAGTAAAAAGTAAAGTCTTAACAGAAAGAAAGAGGGGGATAAGATAAATCATAAAAATGAATTTCAAAATAGAAATTGGTTATACCAATGTACTAATAGCATATTATTTTGGAAAATATTAAAGTAAATCATAAACAAAGAACATTATTCCAATATCGTTCTAAACAATATACATTTTAGCTTTGTGCTTAATAATGAATTATTGTAAGACACAGTTAGTCTAGCAAGTTGTAGTTAGTCAGTAATGGTGTAGTTTGTCTTAAAGTTGAATACTGCTTCATGAATGACGAAATTACAATTTAGTGGAATGGGACCTTGTCATGAGAGGGGCGCTGTATAAGAAGTTGTGCGAAGAGCGGGTATTGGTAAAGCTAGTTTCTCACAGTGTAATGTGTAGGTATTTCATCTTACGTTCAAGTACACAATCTGACACTAAACAGACAATATTAACCTGCACTTGTGGAAATCATATTATACTAATGTGAAAATGGTTTATAATTAATTAGTTATTTTTATATTAATAAAAGTATAAAGTTTAAGCTAATTTTATCGATTTGAAAGATAAGGATGAGTCAGGCTAAGAAATGTTCATGGATATGCAATATACAAAGAAAATGATCCGGCTTCCAAGAGATGTTCATATAAGGTTCTATACACTTTATTAGTGCGTTTTTAATTACCTATAGTATTAGGGTCGATTATAACTAATGCACAGAAAAATATTTCTTTGTAACCCGAGTTTTCGATAAATCCGAGGTAGCCCTTGGTCCCATTTACGTCGAAATATCGAAACTCTGTTGCTTATGATTTTTAAGAAATTATTAAAATAAAAAAATACAAATTATATACTTCAGAAAACCAAAACCGTTTTCTGTAATAATACAATATTTTGAAGTGAAAATAACAGAAAAACCAAAACTATTACTTTCAATGCATCCATTAGTATTGTATTTAACTTTTGTATTTGTTACTAACTTGTGTACATTTACAGGATTTTACATCTAGTTTTGATTTTATTTAACCTGAAATTACAGTTAACCAAACTATTTTGTTTCAGTTTAATAGTGTATAATATGTGTAATTATTAGATCTGAATAATTATCACACACACACACAAACACACACACACACACACACACACACACACACACACACACACACACACACACACACACACACTCACACACACACACACACACACACACACACACACACACACACACACACACACACACACACACACACACACACACACACACACACATATAAATATATATATTTAATTTATTATATATTATTATATAATATAATAATTAATACAATTATATACGAATTATATATTTAATATATATATATATATATATAGAACTAAGTCAAAATACAAATACAAAAATTAAAATTGATTTTATAATAATAATAATAGAATTATAATTGAATTGTTTAATATTCCTGATGATGTTGGTACTGTTAGCCAACGAAAAGCTTTGAATCGTAAATTCAATTATCATTCTTGTATTTGTATTTTGAATTAATTCTATATTATTACACAAGAATACATATTGCGATATATATATATAATATATATATATATATATATATATATATATATATATATATATATCGCAATATGTATTCTTGTGTATTAATAAAGAAATAAGTTAAAATACAAATACGTAGCAAACTGGTCGTGAAATATGAAAACTAAAAACTTCTTTCTATGTAGTAACAATCGGCTACGCATTTTAACACATAATTAATTTAACCCACTCATTTTAAGAATTATCAGATATTCTCAAAAAATGATATCGATCAGTAATTTAAGAATAATGCCATATTGAAAAGTAAAACGGTATTTCCAATTTCGGACAAGCGGTTCAATGGAAAGTCAATTTTGAATATTTAAATTTTAATTTTGGTAACCTAAGAGAGGTTTATCTATTTAACCTATTAAATTTTTACCTAAGGGCTTGAAATTCATTTATATTTAAAAAATTAGTTTATTAAAAAGAAACTTAGATTCCTTATATAACCTTGTACTGCTAAAAGATGAAGTATCTTCAAAAACATGTTGGTTCTTGGGCATTGTCAATTTCTGACTTGAAGTTCCTATGTTTTCTCATTGTCTGGCGTCTATGAAAATTTCTAAATCCAGCGGTTATTCATTTTTGTGGTGGAGATGTTGTCAGGATATTTGGGCATTTGCCTAGATATCTTTACCCTCCCGTGTCACATCAAAGCAATATTTACTGTTGTATTACAACATATTTGCACTTTAAATTTACTTGATGTTATAACACATTTGCACGTTGCGGTAGCTTAGTATCCACTCCTGTAAGCGTCACCTCGAAGGAACGCTATCTTCTCAAAAATAAAAAATAATTATATACAATTCGAACGTCACACTTTCTTTGTGGATTTTCCACTAACGGGAACTCTGTTGCCTAGGCAACCGTTTGTTATTTATAATCTCCGGCATATTCTGCTTGTCTTTACCTTATTTTTTCCTCTTGATTTTTATGAAAGTCTTTTATTTAATACAATTTCTATACCTAATTTGGTAACTTTCGTTTTAATAGTTTTTGTCAATAATTCTTCAAATTTATTCAATTTACTGTTCATTTCTCATATATATTTACGACGGCAGCCCTGTTTACTCAAGTGGGCAAGATCTTATAGACAATCTCTCTTCGCTTCATACCGAATCCAATATAAACTTATCTTTAAACCTAAATTTAGGTTATACAATTTTAGATAATGACTATCTCTAGTACATTTTAAGAATCACAGTTTTCCCTAGGTAGACTTTAGTTACCCTAATTACATTTTGTTTGCTTATAATTACTACTGTCTATTTTATTTAGTTATCATATACGTTTTGCCTGGTTACATAAACGCAATTATTACCGTCCAATTGAGACTGATCATTTAGAGGCTGACTATTATTAGGTTATAGTTTAGTTTAATACATCTTACGAATTACAATTTCTTCTTTCAGTTTGTAAGTTAATTTTCTACTCTTTTTTATTCTATTATTTACTATTCTGTATTTTATTCAGTCCAAGTCTAAATAATACTAGGTGCATTAGCCTGGTTCCATTATAAAAACTTTTAACGTTCAATTTACACTGATCGATTGGGCTTGGCGTATTTAGGGTTATATTTCTTTCTAATAAATTTTAACACTCACTTTTTTTCTAATTGAGTACTGAGTAAATCTGTTTACATTCCTTTTTCTTATATTTTTATTTTTTATTTCATTGCTTTAAACTAATTCTAATATTAGGCACTATGGCCTGGTCCCATATTCTATACTATTACCCATTTTTTGCATCAGTCAATTTGCCCGTTGCATTGTTGGGATGTATGTGTGTGTGTGTGTGTGTGTGTGTGTGTATTTGTATATATATATATATATATATATATATATATATATATAATATTAAATATGGTGATATGTTTTCTTGTAACATAGTTAATAAATTAAAAACATTTCAAAAACAAGAATACTTTTAATGCATATATTATTCTATAGAATTATATATATTATATAATATATAACATATATATTATATTATATTGTATAATATCAATTGTATATTATATAATATATAACATCATATATTAGAATATATTATATAGAATAATAATATAAACAAGAATAATATATGCATTAAAAGTATTCTTGTTTTTGAAATGTTTTTAATTTATTATATATATATATATATATATATATATATATATATATATATTATTAATTTTGTTATTGTATATATTATAAACTTTACAATTTTGCACCTCAAAATGGATCGTAATTGATTCTTTTATTAGCAGGATGTCAATGGTCTACTACACTGCGATTGTGGATTGTAAATGACAGACTTCTTAGCATACTCTATTTTAGCATTCCCATTTTCTTTTGTGAGACAGAGATAACATGAATTTAAACAAAGCAGGGTAAAAATGTTTGTGGTTACGCTGCTGCATTACGATGTTACTAGATGAAATAGAAATTGACTTTGGATTGAGTATATCCATCACTTCGCTTCAACCTAATACATGTATTTCATTCTAAGTAAAAACTAAGTATATTTCATGCTTCAGTGATATTTCGTTGTTACTATTAAAAATCCTGTTACTATTAGCCTATGAAAGTTAAATTTTTCACAAACATAATATATATATATATATATATATATATATATATATATATATATATATATATATATATATATGTGTGTGTGTGTGTTTTGTGTGTAACGGACTTATATTTGATTTTATGCTATAATTTTGTTTTTTGTTTTTTGTAGTGACTTTTTTAATTGATAACGTGGTTATTTGTACATAAGTTAGGAAGGAAGTACTGTATTTAAATTGTAACAGTGTAACAATATTTTAGGCAAAAGTGTTACATATTACAGCAGCATAACAAACCGAGATATTAGTTTAAAAATAAAAAATAAAAAAAATTGTAAATTATAATTCTATGTACCGCAATACTGGTTGAGATATTAAATCCACAACCCAGTTTCTTAGAAATGCGCCGGAGAGTTGCGCAGAAGGTCGGGTTTCGCTACGTAAATGCTAAAACTTTCTCTTATTTTTTGGTCTTCCAACCGAAAACACGTCGCAAGAAGGGGCGAAGTAAAAATGGATTTTTTCAACAGTTTTAATTTAATTTGAAATAATGTTTCTAATGTGTAGAAGTATTTAAAAGTTTTCATTATTATTTTATTTTTTTAAAGAGATGTTTCTTCAATGAATATTTAACATAGGGCGAGGTTGCTAGTCAACACGAATCCAAAATGAATAATGGCAAGGTCTGACCCAGGTGACACTTAGTACAACATAAATTCCAGTTCCAGATAAGTTACAATTTAATGTAAAGTGATGTGATATCAAAATTTAAGTATGAGTAATTCAAGATATTGAGTAAATCGTTACTCAATATTACTTGATAAATTCAAGTATAACTGAGTTCAAGTTGGAACGGTATTTAAAAATCTGTGGTTTTCCATTTAATGGTTTCAAAATAACAAAATTGTTTTCAAGTAATCCAGCAGTTCGTAATCAATGTGCCATAGAATAACGATTCCAAAGTGTTCTGTCCAGCGTCGACGGTAATAAAGGAAGCGATAACAACCCCTTGCAAGATACATCCAGGCTAACTCGACGAAACACTGTATATCCAAATTTTATTTCAAAAATTTCACCATTTAAAGGCTTAGATATGAAGAATTAGTTTTGTGTTTTTCAATATTAAAAACTAGGAATGGAATGCTTAGAGATTTGATTCAAGATGATTGAAAACATTTTAAATAATTTGTCTACGTTTTTAGTGATGATTTTTTGAAAATATTCATAACTTAGAAATGTATTTGTCATTTTATGAAGTTAAACATAAATTTGTTTGTATACTTGAATATTTAATTTTTAAAAGATATAAAATAAATATACTAATATATATGTTTGCATTGACAGTTGAAAAATTGAAAATATATGACGACCGGTTCGACAGGCCCAAAATAGTTTCTAGAATCCACCAGTTATATTAAGTTGTTTAATTTTCTAATATAATACAAAAATCTGATTAGACATAGAAAACGTATTAAAATGGAATGTCTGTAACTAATAATGAACCGATAATTACATTTTCAAGAGACTGATTTTATATTTTGTAATTAGATTTCTACTTTTCACTACAGCACAGATTACTTGTCTGATACACAGAAGCAACTGCTACTAATTAAATGAGCTGTGTGCAATAAATCCTTCTTTCCATCCCGACATTAAATGCATTTAGCGGATACCTTAGTCACAGGCACATTAATTTATCGAAAAGGAGAAATTGGAACACTTTATGCGCTAAAGCAGATATATCTGCACTGTATTCAGATTACCTCTGGCATATTGCCATGGCTTGTGTTATTCATAGCCATTCTTACTTTTCATTATTCTTTAGTGAAGGGGATAATTTTGTTTTCTATTAGGATTATTGCTAATTTATCTTTACGGTTTAGAAATTCAATAAATAATTGCTAACAAACAAACCCAAGCTTGATCACTACTTCCCTTACGCCTATAGATTATGCAATGTCCTCATTCTTGTTCTATCCAGTCCTAGAAATAATTCATTGAAATAACTACTTGGACAGTTACTAATAATCAATCGAGGTGGAAAAATATATGCCGCCCTCATCTTGCTTTATCTATACCTTATATAGCCTTACTCATAACCTAACTACCCATACGTAGCCTTATTTATCCCGTATCCAACATAGCCCCATGACCTAAATAGCCATAAATAACCTTATTTATGTCTTTTCTAGCTTTACCTATATGCTTTATCTAACCTAACCTTATCAACCTCTACATATGTCTTATCTAGCTTTACCAATGCCTTATCTAATCCAACCTTATCAATCTTTACATATGTCTTATATATCTTTACCTATATGCTTTATCTAACCCAACCTTACCAATCTCTACATATGTCTTATCCAGCTTTACCTATATGGCTTATCTACCCCATTCATATCAATCTTTACATATGTGTTATCTAGCTTTACCAATACCTTATCTAATCAAACCTAGACAAACGTATGTTCATACATACAGTACCTAGACAAACCTAGTCCAGTCTTAGGTAGGCAAACACATGACTCATCTAGCCTTACCTGAGCAATTCTATGACTTATCTAGGTTTATATAAACAATCCTATGTGACCTATGTATCCTTACCTAGACAAACGTATGACTTATCTTGCCTCACATACATTTACCTATGTTTTATCTAGTATAACATAAATTTATCTATGCTTTATCCACCCTTAACTATGCTTTGTCTAAACATATCTAGCCTTAGCTACACCTTAGTATTATTTGACCTTAACTGTGGCTTACCTTTGCTAAATCCAGCCTTACCTATGACCTATATCATAGCGTACAAATGGCTTTAGTATAGCGTCCTCTATATCATATCATTCGTATCCATAAGGGAGCGCTAACAATATTTCTGTTGATGTAAGTTTCGAAATGTAAATATAAATAATTGGTAATTTAGATCAGTTTTAGAGTAATTTGTGTTGAGAAATAGTTTTTACCTTAAGTAGTAAGCTTGCGTAGAGATATTCCCCCTCCTTAGGTTGAGGTTATAAACTAAATTATTTATTTACTTTTTAAATTTGTAACATGAACTTTACTTCAAATCAACTTCACATCAACCTTCATCAGGTAGGTTTCTTCTACAATTGTATTTTTTTCCAAATCATTAAACAGATAAAAAGATAAACCTGTTTACATCTTATAATTACATCAACTCTCTTCCAAATACTTAGTTCGTAGCGACAACGAAGCCGATAGTGACAATCATCAGATAAAATATTTTTAATGACAAATTCTAAATTTGGGAAAGAGCCTAGTACTTAATTGAACAAAAGACTTGTGAGTTTGTGCAAGCAGGTAATAACAGAAACCTGAAGCTAGAGTTGGTGCTTTCAACGCGTGTCCGTTTTAATCATAATAAGTGGGACGGTTAATGAGGATGATGTGCGAGTTAAGTAGATGCCTGTACAAACCCGGTTTTTAAATTAAAGAACGCTGGGAAAAAGTCGAGTATGATTTGTAAAAAGAATGAGAGCTGCAGCCATCCAGTATTTCGGCAGAACGTTTTGCAGGGGTGCTTCATAAAATATTCTTTACGCGTTTGTATAGCGAAAGGTACGACAAGGTTTCTGTATACAGTTCCTGACTTCCTTCCGTTCTACTCCAGCAGACATATCCAGACAGCAGCTGTCTAAAACATAAAGTCGTTTCAATCCATTATGCATTTCTTTATTAGTTGGTTTAGAAAACAATTTAAAACAAATAAACCAATTAAATAAATTAAAGATGTCACTTATCCTTTCCGGTCTCTACTATCCACATCTTGTAAGTTGTCATTAAATTCTGCGAAGAAGTGAAACAGTCAAGAGTTTATTTTTGTAAAATGTGTACCCATATTTTATCATACCTTAAGATGTTACTTTAATATTTTAATACTAAATTTATTGTGCAACTTCATGAAAGTACAAGATGTTCGAGGAAGAATAATAAAAACGAAGTGACACAAACGAATATAGTTATTTAACAGTGGAGTGCAGCAGAATTTAGAACTTAACAAAGTTTGTTTTTTTTGTTTTCTACAAGCAAATCAATTTCTCACCGTAAATAGCACCATATCAACTGTACAACGTTTTTAAAATACATTGTTAGTCTAGTTGTTTTATTGTATTTAAATTTAACTAATTGTACATTTGTTAAGTGAAAGACAAAAAAAACTTCACTTAGCCATTTCGTTCTACAGCATTAAAACGTCTTCCATTGCATTTATACACACTGACACACCACTTTAATTTCAGTTTAATTCCTAAACCTAAAAGCTAGAGCTCTGTACTCATCTATTGTTATGCGACAAACGTATATCCTCATACATATACTATTTAACTGAATGATTGGTTTATTAAGTTAAAACTTAAACCTATTATATTCATTTATACGATGCTATTGATAAGATTAAAATATAACAATTGCTATATCTCACTATATTCTGTACCTTACACATTTTCGCGGTTGCATGGTTGTTGACAAAAAACTATAAAATTAATTAAAACTCAAGGGATTTGGTTTTTACTGCAAAGTAACTAAAAAGATTCATCTTGCTTTACACTATATAAGTAGGAGAAAATAGTTACTGGAAAACAGGGTAAAGATTGACACCATTGGCCGAATACTTTTAACGTAACTTAATCTCTTGAAACAAGTTACTATACAGTAATTTTTAAATTTAATCCAAGTTTAAACCGGAATTAGCTGTTGAAATCTTATACCTAAAATGTTTGATCCGTACAAAACATTGTTTAATATTTGTATAATTAATCTTTTTATAATTAGTTTATGACTATCCGAAATTTATATTTTCTAAATTTGAAAAAAATTACTGAGACCGAACGTTTTAGATCGCTTTATGGCTATCTTCATCAGTGTCTTCTGCTTGGAGTTGTTGGGTTAAGCGGTGATGGTTTCAAAGACTGGTTTTCGATAGTATCAAAGAGTATGTGTGATTTGTATTGCGTTTGTTCGTTTAACATGATTGTACATTGTGTTTTGTTGTGTTTGCAAATTTCATATTTTTCTATTCTGTTGAGATGTGGTCCTTTTTTGTTGCCGCGTGAGATTTTTAAGTTATGGTAAATGTCTGTGTATTTTCAACTTGTTTTTTTATGTGATTGTATATTGCTGTTCTGCTTATGTTCCTCGACTCGTTGTTTAAAACTGCGACCTGTTTGACCAATGTAGAATTTATTGCACTTTTTGCAATTTAGTTTTTATACGCCTGGTGCTTGTAGTTTATCTTTGTTGATGTCGTGTTGAATTTTGTACTGTAAATTGTTATTAGTTTTGTATGCTATTTTGTATCCGGTTTTCTAAAATTTGCGATATATTTTTTTTGACGTTCTGTTAATGTATGGTATTTTGATGTATTTTTTTCCTCCCTGGGAATTAATTTTAGTGTTTTTTTATGTATATTGTGCCATAGTTTGTCTATTATTGTGGGGTCTATCCATTTGTGTATACTGAATATTTAATCGTGTGTAGTTCTTTGTTTATGTCTTCTGTGGCCATTGGAACTTCATTAAGTCTATGGAGCATGGATCTGAAGGCTTATTGTTTCTTTTGGATAGGGTGGTTTGAGGTGTTGTGGATAAGTATGTCTGTCGTGTTCGGTTTCCTGTATATGTTTAAGCTGTGTTTTTATGTGTGGCTTTTTTTATGGTGAGGTTGAGGAAGTTTATGGATCGGTTCCAAGAGAAGCTCTTACACGTTTCGAGGGGTGGAGTTTTTATAATTAACTTGGCTGTATGCAGAGCTCAATATAAGTTACATTGTTTCGTTTGATATGTTGCTTCGTATTATAAAATATTGAAATACTTTATTAATGTTTATATTGTTTTTAATAATTTATTTACCGAAATGAATTTATAGTTCTTTCAAGTGTGCATTACTTTCACTCATTTTTAGAAATAGAATGAAATATTATGTTTCTATTTGTTTAAAATTATTGAATTACCTAAATAGTATATTTAATAATAATAATATTTAATAATATATCCTAACATCTTATGTATTTCAAAGCATTACATGTATCACTCATATTAATTAATATGATCTCTCATAACCAGAGATCAAAGAATTTTACATCAAAACTATTGTGTCAGTAAATATTATACCAAAAATACATCGTATATTAGTTTCGTTGTAGAAATACATAATTAGTTCGTCAATATTAACAATAAATTACTATATTTAGTATTAATAAAATCTATAAATACTACATTGAATATTCATTAAAAGCCATGTATTTAAAGCCTTTGTTATTACTTCATAGATTTTCGTAAATATCAACACAATACTCTACCCACCCTATAGTAAAATACCACACGATAAATATGTTTCCAGTAAAAGAAAATTTTACCCCCCGATTGTAGGTGTAACACGTGCATAAATTTTACATCGATTTCACGTTAATAGTATCCAGCATCGCGTCACCACCCTGACGTGAATGAAATTGCTATTTTATAAAAATACAAATTTATGACACTAATAAGCGAAACGTTGGATTCATACGCAACTGTGATATCCCACAACCTGGACCCATAAATCCACTCTAGCCTTCGTCCTAAATATTGTGTGTAAATCTAGGCTGTGAGGCAATGACATGAAACACAAAACGCAGGGGACGTAAACACTCCCATTAACAACTGCAGGAGTAATTGTTTTATAATAAATAATATTTTAAAATTAAAATTTTAAATTATTAACGGCTGTTGATTAGAAAAATATTTGACTTAATTAAAGTTACCTAAACAATTACGTTATATATTTTTAAATAAATTCTATTCAGTTAAGTTGAAGATTTTGTTCTAGATCAAATAACTCGTGAGCCGTAACAGTGGGCCATATTTACTGAAATACGAACACATTTTTCTTTTAGAAATTTCACAATATCTTTTATTTTACTTCAAATGATTAAATGAAGTCTTTGTTGGATTATGGTGGAATTGAGGAAATCATGAACTTGTGAGTGTGTTTTGTACGTGTTCTGGTGTGTGTGTGTGTGTGTGTGTGTGTGTGTGTGTGTGTGTGTGTGTGTGTGTGTGTGTGTGTGTGTGTGTGTGTGTGTGTGTGTGTGTGTGTGTGTGTGTGTGTGTGTGTGTGGATGTGGGTGTGTCTGTGTGGGTGTGTGTGTGTGGATGTGGGTGTGTGTGTGTGGGTGTGTGTGTGTGGGTGTGTGTGTTAAGTGTGAATATTTATCAGGCTCTAGAAAAAACTTTGAATTACGACTACACAGTTTAAATAGTATGTAACTTAAAAATGCTAAAATAGTTGGAATTGTGAAATTAGAGGAAGAAGGCTAAATGGCTTTCGAAACCTGTACAGATATTTTTACAAGAAAAAAACATCAACAATAAAACTCTCATTATCCGTTGTTGTCTTCAATCAATTAGAAAACCAATATTTGTTTTTATCTCTGAACACCATTTTAATGACTTAAATTATGCGTGTGTTTTATGGAGTTATAGGCCTACAATTATTAAATTAATTACTAATACATTAAGAAAATGCTACAAGTTCTAACAATAATATAATTATTTAAATCATTTAAAACCTAATGAATATTTGTGTAACGGTACTTTACATCATATGATATATGTATTTATTTAGCATTAATAACAGATACGCAACATTTATATTTTTGACATGTATATGAATGTCAAATAAGTAGTATGTATAATACATACATTTGTATAGGGGAACCTAACAAAAGACCTAATACTAGAGATTATATATTTTATATTTAATTATCCTATTTTTAACACTGAAAACTATATCTTTTACAAAGGAAACAGAGCTGTGTTCATGAGAAACTATGCTTTATTAATGTGTCTTACTACAATAGAAATAACTTGTATAGGTACCTAGTTGATTTAAAATCTTAACATTTGAAACAAACTATTATATCTCCAATATTCTTTTCGTTTCATTTACATTAAATTA
Organism: Prosapia bicincta; assembly: GCA_036971475.1. Taxonomy (NCBI): domain Eukaryota; kingdom Metazoa; phylum Arthropoda; class Insecta; order Hemiptera; family Cercopidae; genus Prosapia; species Prosapia bicincta. The sequence goes on along the minus strand of JBAIZL010000001.1, from coordinate 18,536,724 downwards.
ACCGGAAAGGTCTTCTTACTTGACATTGTCGCACAAGATTTAAGCAAGAAACAACATATACTCTTACACGGTGCGCTCTTACACGTTTTGAGGGGCGACGTTTTAGGCAACTTTAATCATCTTAAAAAATAATGTTGTTTTGCGATTATTTTCCGCTTATAAAGAAGATTACTCACCCATGCATCTCTTGAAAACATTAATTTGCTTCACATTTAATATAGAAAACTATATTACTTCATACATATTTAGTTTGTAAAGTGATATTGATGTTTGATAAAAGGTCGGTTTTTGGCCTATGATCAATAAATAATTTTGGGGCACCTGAATGCGTATATTTTATAGACAAAAAAAATATATTTATTTTGTAAAGTTTACATCAGTGTTACAGAACTAAACAATTGTTTGGCAAAATTATAACTACGTGTATTTTATATGACATGATAAAATCTTAAAACGTTTACTTAATATTTACCGTGTACTGTAAGTAATTGGTTAAAAAATTACTTTTTATTATTCCTTAAATATATATATATATATATATATATATATATATATATATATATGTATATATATATATATATATATATATATATATATATATATATATAGAATATCAAATGTGTTTTCCTGTTAGAATATTTTTAAGATCAAATAATACACACAAATACAGGAATATTTAATTTTTTTTTTTGTAAATTTCAAATGCTTCACATACGTTCATTTTTAACCCTTTATTTACTTCTTTTATAATTTTCATATTATTTATATTAGGAAACATATGATTATTATTAATACAATGTGTTGCGAAATTAGACTTATATATATTTGGTTTTAAAAAAGCATTAAAATGTTCTTTATACCTTTCTTTTAATTTTTTCTTTGTTTGTCCTATATAAACCTTATTACAAAATTCACATTCTAATTTATATACTCCATTTTTCTCATGTATAGGCCTACTATTTATATTATTATTATGGTTAATTATATTTATTATTCTATTATTGGTTCTATATGCAATTTTTATGTTTTTATTAGTAAATAATTTGGAAATATTTTTTATTTCAAAACCAGTGTAAGTAAAAGTACTCCATACAGTATTATTATTAACACTATTACTATTGTAATGAATATTATTTTTTATTTGTTTTTGTAAAATATTATAATTTAATTTATCTACCGTTTTCTTTTTGTAACCAATATTAAATATGTAGGAATTAAAGTTAGTATGTAGGAATTAAATATTCCTGTACTTGTGTGTATTATTTGATCTTAAAATATATATATATATATATATATATATATATATATATATATATATATATATATATAAATTGATTTGATTATTTCTTAATATATTTCTCTATATTCAACACTAAAAGAGGTAATGATATTTTTAATTTGTTGTATTTTATAAAAACATCATGACTCATTTGATCCTTATTGGTTTACAAATAATTCAACATAAATCAAATCTTTTTTTTGTGTATTTCATATTTCTCGTAATAAACTCTCTCAAGTATTATTTGATTGAAATCATAAAATATGAATTTATGTTTTCTGTATCTATTAATGTTATACTTGTAAATCTATAACTAGGGTTTAATTGCATTAGGAGATGAGCGAGCATATGGCACAAATTAACTGGTATAGAATATGTTTGGTTATACAGCGACGGTATTATGCACTTACTCTCAATCGTAAATCCTGTTTTATTGTTCGCCTCTTCCATCTACATGTGTTAGTGTTTATTATTCGTCAGTCGCAAAATCTTTTATTTACTAAAAACATATTTTTAAAAATCATGTGATGCATCTTTAAAATACAATATTTACCATAAAAATCCATACTAGTCTTTAAATTTCTCGATAAAGGTTTAAATGTTTTTTTTACATGTCTGATTACAAACAAATATATTATTGGTGCACAAAATTGTCTAGTTGTTTATAGAAGTAATTTTTATATTTAGAAATTTGTCCTTTAAAATAATAAATTTAGATTTTAAAGTAAAAAAAGTATTACAATTCTGCATTCATATGTATTTGTAATTACATAAGATTTGGCTATTCGCTTAATTATTGTCTTAAAGTATAGTTCATATTAATTTGCATATTAAATTCTATAAAAATGTAGCTTTGATTTCTCATTGTAACTTTAATGTTACATTATTTTTTTTTATAAATTGTAATAGTATTTTTGAACTTTGATCTGACATAATTAGTTCCCAAGAATAATTTAGATTTTAAAACCATGTTTCAAGAAATCAAACCTATTATAAATAATATTCTTTTTATTATATTTAAATGAAATGGAATTTCTACTTGATATTTCCTGTTTATATTATCTAAGGTTATGTTACATAAGGTTGGAAATAGTTTTATAAACATCAGTTATATGGTTTTCAGTCTTGCAACGAAGTAAATATTAGACCAACTCTTAAGTAAAGATATAATATTGATGAGTTTTGAAACTCCCTCCTTTGTCGTTACAAACTCCCTAATCTCTACATGCAGAGTAAGACACGGGAATATATATTCGTTATTTATTTCATGGGCAAAATATTTATTTAAACTTTAGTATATTTACAGTTGTTCTACAATTATGTCTTTAAAAATCCCCGATATTAGGGGGTAAGTCAATTATTTTCTGCAATGTAGTTTTAAAATTTTATTATTTTCAAACGGGAAACTTTTATGTACGTCATTTTTCGACATAACCACGTTGTTATTTTAACGATATTGGTTTATCGTTATACAAGCTTCCTGATGCCCTCATGAAAGAAGGTTTTCGGTTGAGCTGAAAACTAGGAATCCATCGCATCTTTCAGTGCTTCGTCCGAGATAAATCGACGGCACCTTATTGCAGCTTTGATTGGACCTATCAAGTGATAGTTAGAAAGTGCAGTACATTAAAATTGAGTTTTTGTAGCACTAAGCAGTATGTGGATGGGAATGGTGTAACATCACAACACCTTTTAACACTAGTCCTCTGCGTTTGCTTAGAATTGCACGTTTTACCTTGGCAATAAATATCTCACTGTAACGTACAGCGCTTATCGTTCTGCCTGTTTCTTCACCAGGAATGTGCTAGTACTGGACTTTCTGAGTCCCAAAAAACCATAAGCAACAGTTTTCTTGCAGAACGCTGGGACTTACAATTTTTCTAGCATGGCAAATTTTGATGTTTCATTACTGAATGGAAACTCTGTAGTTTGCTCCTCGTCTCGTAACCCTTGATTCATTTTTCGTAACCTGTATTGGTCCTGCCTGTATTGGTTGGTTACCATAGCGATCCAAACGTTTATCGCAGATGTCCAAGCGCGTTTGTTTATGGAGCTGTGTGAGTGGTTTTGGGACACATCTTGCACAAACTTTATGATACCCAAGTCTGTTGAGAATGATTTCGTAGGCAAAACCGTGACTGATTAGCAGACGATGTCCCTCTTCGTCAATAGTTCCTCGTCTGTTTGAAAGAACCATTTCACGTGAAAGCTCAATGCGTAACAATTCATTTGTTGCGGTAAAAAGCCGCCCGGCTCCTTCATGTGCGTAATACTTGTGCCGTCACTTGTCAGTTATTCAATCCATTCGTAGAAACTCTGTTGTAGATAAACACTGTTCCCATAGTGTACCAGAGTATTCCAAGTACAGATCGTGATACGATTTCCGACCACAAAAAAGACGGATTACTGAACGTGACTCTTTTTGGTGCAAATAGGAAGCGGAGGAGCTATGATTAATAATACGACAGCGATAACGAAACTAACCTAGCAGCTTGAAACGCATAGAGACACAACAAGAAATAAACAAATCATGCATCATCAACGCAAAACGACACTGCTACCAACATAAATATAAATATAACTAAATTGTTGATAATAAGTGACTTACCATTATATTGTTACCGGTATCTTAAATTCAATTGATTTTTGTTAAACCTCTGCCTAATCAATTCCCTAACAATCAATTGATGTATGTTAAAGATGTCCTTTTGCTTCATCTGTGTTTTGCTAATATTAATTATGAAGCAAACTAACTCAAGCTTAGGTAATTTATTTGTTGTTTTTATTATAAACCAACAACCTATCACTTAATCGTAATTTTTAATAATTTATCATAAGATTTTCGCTTCTAAACAATATTTAGAAAACGTTACACAGTTGAAAGAAGATCTGAATTTTACTTTATAATAGCAATGAAACCTAACAATAGATAGGAAACAAATAATAGCCAAAGTAAGTACTTTAAAAATTTGTATATAAAAATATTTACAAATTTGTAACTTTTTTTGTATATCCGGCAAACAGCCGGTAATTAATGCAAGTAGTTGCTAATAGTTTGATTGAGGTCGGCACATTCTGGTCTCCGTTATTATCTTCTGTTCTCTACGTACTTTATTTTTAAATTAATCCTTTAAAATTAAAATAGCAAGTCAAGTGAAGAATCGAGTAAGAGAAGCAAAAAAGGGAGTGTCGTAAGGAACCAGGCAGGAAAAGACCAGTTCTAGCGGATAACTGAGGAACCAATCTCAGATCGATCGGGTATAGAATCCAGCTACGGGAGTAACCCTTATATCTTAAAGACAACGACACAAAAGGTAAAACTTTTCAATTTTTGAAGTATAAATATAAGCTCTAATGTAAATATGCCCACCGGCCCCACCCCGAGCAAGGCTATTTGTTAAAATTTCCTTTGTGGTATGGAAAGTTTTAAATTTTATTTTGGGGCATAGCCCCGTTTTTTAGACTTCCTACGACCTTGTGATAAATGTGAACATTTTTATAGTTTTACCAGAAATTACAAAGTGTCGATACTATAACTGTTATCTTTTTCCTCCAAATTTATACAATACTATATACTTTTAGTAACAAGGGAATAGAAATAAACGGAACAAATACGACGTCAGTTCACCAGAGAGAGCGTGTAGCGTTTTGATTCACGTCCCACAGCCTCAGAGTTATTGAGGATTTATTAATGGATGGGGGAATTGTGAATTGCAAGAACATTTTGGCATAAACCTTACTTCTTCCCTTTACATATATAGCCTATCTTTATTTTATCATAACTTACGAATCTATATATCTAATAATGATTCTTACCTTGAATTTTCATATTACAGATTGGATCCCATAATATTATTTTTAGAAATATTGTTGCCTTATTTTTACTGTTTATTGTTAAATAGAACAAATTTTATTTAATTTTATCTAAATTTTCATGAAAAACTAATGTTGATTTACTAGCTTCTAAAGAGTCTAGTATAAAAAATATTTCAAGTGCTTTCAAATATTTACTGTTTTATTTTTTTGACGTATTCTAGTGCATATGAGGTAGGCTGATTGTTGTCATTTTACCTTCATGTTAATTCTAGTATATATTCATTTTATTCAAATGTGCAAAAATATATTGTTTTTAGCAGTCTGAATCATATAACCCTATATAAATAGTAAAGTTGTTGCTTACAAAAAAACTTACAGTAAGTAAAATGTATTACTCAAGATTTTATTATTTTGTTACACTATTTTACCTCTCCACTGGGAACATATGTCTCCCAAGTTTTTTCTCTATGAAATATAAATAATTCTCATGTCATATATTTTCAGCATTATGAATTACTGAACACAATAATGAAGCTGTAGGTCCTAAATAAACACTTTCTCATCTTAAATAGACAATTCGAATTGTGGTGGCAAATATATTTACAAATGTTGTAAAACTGCAATTCCATCAAAGTCAAGTTTAAATTTCCTTTTAGTATGTCCTATAATTGATGTTATAAAGAGACATCGATTTGGTTACCACAAAAGCATCACTCAGCATTTGTATTCCATGTTTCAGTAGGGAAATATTTTGAACAGTTGCTGCCAACAATTCGTACCTCTCTATCCGTAGAAATGCTATTAATGTGAACATACTTTCTTTACGAGAATAAATCTCTTGGTGAAACTGATATTACAATGAAGAGATAGAAAGCAGGCTGTAACAATATTGTTATACCTCTGACCAATCCTCTTTGTGTGATAAATTGAATATTTAATACAGAAAGAATAAGGCTGCCCTTGAAGAGATGTTACGAGGGACGTACAAACACAGTGATAAATCATCAAAAGGTTTAGTGGCTCTTTACAGACAACGAATATTTTAAATTAATCGAAATGTGTTGATAAATTCCTACTATTTTTATTTTTGACCGATTTAAAATAAAAATGGTAAAATATATTCATTACAATATAGATATTTAAATTCTATAAAACAATTTATACCGTGCGGTTAAATAAATATTCGCCTTAGATCCACAGCTATTAAACTGGGCACCCTGAAGTAGACAATTATTAATTATTTCCCAATTTTAATTACAATAAAACACAACAATAACAATAAAATTAAATTTTATTTTAAATAAAAAGAATTTCTAACCATAAAAAAACTTTATATATAAGTCATTTCGATCGTATATATGTACATTTCGTAAAATAATTATTTTAGAGTAATAATCTTACTCACTATTATAATAATTTTCTCTCAAGATGATTGCTTTGTACTCGAAATGAATACGAAAGTTTAAATTTTGTTATTGAGAGATCATATTTATTTAAAATTTTAAAAAATACATGACATTTGTTTCATGTTGTTATTACATTATTAGACAGTTTAATGTCATAATTCTTGTTCTTTCGTTCAACTTATAACATAATCTTACAATACGTTTTAATTTATATGGAATTTTGTCTTGAAAATAACGGAATGAAAGCTGGAGTGATACATTATTCATAAAGATAATAAATTGGGGGCGAATATAAAAATACTAATAAAAAAAGAAAAAAGTAGAAATAGTAAAAAAAGTATAGAATAGTAGAAACTCATTGCAAAGGTACAACCAGAAACAAAAGGTAAGAGTGTAAGAACAATCTTAACACATAATTTGAATTTCACGTTACAGAAGGAAGCAATATTAAAGGTTTAATATAATTTACCTTTAGTAGGAGATATATTTTATAATTAATTCTGATGTTAGAACGTATTTCCGGAAGCTCTGTTCTAATGTGTTGATGACGTAAACGTTTATTCCTTCTGAATATATCATGTGGTTTTTGTTTCCGTTATGAATTCAGATAAAATTATTATTCTCTTTGATATTTTCGCAATATTTACAAAGTTTTATTTTATAATATTTTTTCTTAGATATTAAATATTAATTTAGTAATTTTAAAATTGTTTCTTTCTTTTTTACTAGTAACAGAATAGCCAACTGTTGAATAATTAATTAAAGTGTTTAAAATACAAGTCTCAGGTAATAACTTACACATAATTTAATAAGGACATTGACAGAAAAGTTAGAGCATGACATGCGTTAAGGAAATATATATTTTTTAAAAAATTAAAATAATATTGAACCATACTTAAGAATGTAATAGGTCAAAGTGTTTGAAACGATTATAAACGATGTTTTACATTTGTATTATAGGAACAATATTAAAATACAATAAGTATTTTTAGAAAATTAAACAACATTTCCTGCGAATAATATTATATGATTATTTTACGTTATACAGAGGCCTCATTGTGGAGTTATTTGAACTATCAAGACAACACAGTTGGCTTCACCCTACCAAACATTTATGTTTATTTACCTAATTAGTTGTATATATCTCATAATCTAATTTTTAGAAATATAGAAAAACAGATATACAAATTTCACCTAGTAATAGACAAAACCGTCTTAAGGAAATGTTTTTATTAACTCGCTAAACGCTCTCAGATATTTATTAGAATATATTATCGGCATTTTGGCTCTCATACATATTTTTCTAATACTTGTCACTAAAAATCAAACTCCATTATAATTATATATTAAGAAGATAAGAGTAAAGTATATAAGAATAAAGTAAGTTCTATTAAGTAAGAATAATTTATTAATACTAACTTTATAGTTCATTTAATTAAAAATTTTAATACTGTCTTCTAATACTAAACTGTTTTCAGATAAACAAAATACAGTTTGTTATATTAATTTCCTATTTATCATATTTATTGTTGCATGAACGAGTAAAGCATACGAAAAATTGCAGATAAATGGAATTTTACGACAGTAAATAATACTGACAATATCAAATGTAGTTCACAAATTTAATTTCCGTTCACCGAAAGCACGAAGCCACTGAAGGACAAACTCTGAGATAAATTTATTTAAAGTGGTTGCGTTGTGTAAAGGCCTGGGTTATCTTGCGAACGCAGGGGGTTGTTTTAACCTCATCTGTGCCTAACATTGAGTTATGACAGGTATTGTTTCAAGACACCCTACAGACATCAAATACATGGATGCTTGAGAGAAAATTGTGATTTTTTAATTTCGGATAATATAGGAATGTATGAAATAAATATTTAATGTTCTTAACAGTATGGGACTCAGGATTAAGTGTTGTATTAGTTCGTTTTTTTAATAAAACTATTTTACAGTTTATTTGTTTGGTACAGTAACAATATAGTTTATTGATTGTCCTTTTAAAAACTATTACATTACTTGCTGGTTAATTATATTTGTTTCAAACTAATTAAGAAATACTTTTTCTATGAAATATGTGTTTACATAAACAAAAATTAGGTGTTTCGTGATTTAAGAAAATCTGTATCTTATATTATCAATCATGTATTGACAAGAAACTCTTATAAATTGGTTTAAAGCCTTATTAAAGTACGAATATTTGTCAGATATTTCTCAAACATTTTTTTAATACAGATTAAATAATAATCGAAAGAGGAGATTGCAATTAATTGCATTGCAAAGATGCGTGAAAGGAGTAAAATATTAAAAATGTATAATGTTGAAAAATACTTTACCTCTCCGCCTAACAACTATTGATCACCTAGTAGATTAATTGATAAAATAATAAAATTAAATCTGAAGGCTCATTACCTACTGATCATAATAGGACATGAATGTTTTAGCAGAATCTATTAACAGAGAGCAATTAATATCTGAGATTATTGTCAAGACATTTAGTGAAGTATACGCAGAAGATAATACTACCGTTCCAGATAGGAATCCTGTGCTATCATCACAATAATACGTCATATCATGGCTGATTGGGGATTATTTGAGCCCCCCATTTAATTTCATTATTTTATATACTTCTCCAATACCTAACTAAAAGTTTCCTCGATCTAGATATAAAGTAAAACTTTGACATTATATAATGCTGATATTGTACGCTTTTGAATCATCAATGAAATACTATGTCCCCTTTTCAATAATTATTTAGTCTCTATAAAGAACTAATACCCCAAAGTTAATGCCCGTTTTACCTCATATAGATATTTTAAATACAGTATATCATCTTCTCACAAGTAGTAGTTTTTTTTCATATATTATTATTCTTTTACAAATAAATATAAGACTTCAATCATTGCAAAATTATTAGAAATTGAAAGTAATTATTCTTAATTTTGTATTAAATTTTAATAAATAATTAAAAAAATAATAATTTAATCTACCTATATCAATTAAAACAATGTTTTTTACATTGTTAACCCTGTGTGGAATATTTGGTAAGTAACATTCACACTAGTTTAAAATCTAATTATATTAAGTGTAATAAATTAATTAATAGAATAATTTCAATTATCTGCATTAGAAAATAATATTATATTAGGCTCACAGATATTTTCTTGTTGAAATGTTCACAGTATTCTCAATCTGTTAACGTATTTACCATCCACTCTATAAATTCAAGTGGTTGCTATAGATTCACTTACCTTTGCATAACGTAAAGTCAAGTAAAGTTGTATGAACTAAACTTGGATTTGTTAATATTATACTAGCGCTTCTTAAGAATAATTACATAAATATACATCACACGCTTTAACCGTATGATTTATTCTTCTCTAGTAGGAGAGAAATGTAGATTTATTCAACATTTAATAAAATAATTTCTAGGTTATTTTGTAAAAACAATTAAATCTATGCAGATTTTTCAAAATATTTCATAACAACATTACTTTTATAAAATTTTTCCGCCAGATTTAATGTCATAAGATTTTATGGACAGTATAATGTTTTCAAAAACCTAACACTTTAAATAATGACCTAACTGGTCAATTCATTTTGTAAAAATTGAAGTCATAATCTTATCATTAATATTGTTATTTTTTTAAATATCAATATACAACTTTTCAAAGGTACTCTTCAGCGTTTAGTTTCTGCTAGTTACAAGGAAAATTTATTGACATAGATTACCTCTGCAAAACCCTGCTCTGCCTGGAAATGTTTGTTGATAGTAGATTTTTCAATGGTATTGAAATACAACAATAACACTATGGCCACATTAACAATGCAATTTTGATTGTTGAAAATACTGTAGTAGCTAAGCAAGCTTTCCTATGAAGCATAACACCATTCACTAAAATGTCAGTTTGTATTTTATTCCAATAAATAATTATTAATATTTAAAGTGATCACATGTTTTAAAACTAAATATCAAAAACTGTTTAAATCCGATTTGGCTATAACAAATATTTATAAAGAATCGTTATAGAAACAAAATATCCTTTTATAATTTAACCTCTGGAGAATAATTCGACTCGTGTGAATAGTAATCCGTATCTCAGTAAACCTAATTATAAAAAACGGAGTAAGCGCACATTGGGAATATCTGGGACATAAATATAATTATATCTCTATAATCAGTTGGGACAAAGTCCAAGAGATTTAATCTGGATCTACTCACCACCACAACAATTTTAATTATTTTGCTTCCAAAAGCTCCACCTTTGTCACAAGTTTAATAATTTTAACAAAACAATATTTTACATTAAAGTGATTAACAGACATGAAGAAAATTATTAAACAAGTTTTGGTTTATAGCTAGATATTTTCTATTTATCTAATGTTTTAATGCTTTGCATAGCGTTACTTTCTTTAAAATTCAGTCCCATTTAAAATTTACATACAGTTTAATTTACATACATTACAAAAAATATATAATAATTACCGACAAGCTTTAGGCAATTTTTTATTTTACCGATAAAAAACGATCGGTCTCAAATACAAAAGGTCCAACACTTCTGTTATTAGATATACGTTTTATGTATAGAATTATTTTTGTATTGAATTAAAATCCTGTACATTATACTTTAAATGGAAAGCCTTTCAATAATATGAAATTAGTATTTTACTAAAGCAAACACAATCACCTGGCAGTATGTTTTATATTTTCCTTGAATTAATAATTTCATGGAACATTTAACAATTTTACAAAATCTACTAACTTTCAAGTATTTAGAATACAAGATTCATTTGGTCACTCTTACGTTCTTTTACTACTTACATCTATTTTCTGATAAGTGAAGGTTCTAAAAACAAATATAAAGTTAAACAAATTTTTGTGATGATTTACGATACTTTGTTTACCCACCAAAGCTCGCTCTGTTAATATTTTACACTTAACGTGATTAGAGACACCCCCATGAAATTATTGTCAAGTACTAAACAAATACTGTATGTTACCTTACAGATAAAATAATAAATTAAATAATTTTATTCAGTACACACTTTTTGAAACTGATTTAATGTGTAAAATGATTTATCATTGTCCTTCTACAATTTTGACGGAGAATTGTTAGAGACAATGAATATATTTGTAATACTTGGAAAGGATAACGTGGGGCGCAGTCAGTAAAAAATCCGGATGAGTTCATAGCTGAATTCAGTGAATTGGAAATGGGATTCACA
>JBAIZL010000001.1:18432500-18522500 GCA_036971475.1 Prosapia bicincta | reverse complement strand
TATAAATAAGTTACACTTTTATATACATTCAGGTTATCAATGTACTGATGTTCCATGTAAAATACAAGACCGTAGGGAGCTCCTTACTAAATTGAGAACCAACTAAATTTTGTGGAACTATACTATAATAACCCTGTGGTTCTTTAAACTATAGTTTTTTAAGATATATCTCATTATAACAAATTAAACTTGTGTTAGAAAACATTTATACCTATTGGTTCTCTCCATGAGCATTTGCAACTTTAACAAAATTCATGAGAAAATATTTTTATTTCATAAATGTATTTCTATATGTATGTAGTTAGACAGAATGTTTAATTCCAAGCCTGGAACAAACAGACCAACTGGGGTTTAAGGAACAGGAAAATTTATAAAACAAGGCAAAAAAATATAGGAAGAAAACTTTAAATGAAACAGAATGTTAGCTCCAAAACGCGCCGTAAACTACATTAGGAGATGGTTTCACTAGATAAAATTCCCCCTTGTTTATAGTAAATTAAATCTTTTAGATAATGTTTACATTACATCTTATTTAATGTTTTGTAATTATGTTTCCATCGGTAGTAAAATCTTTCAAACGGCACGCAGCATCACTTAATTTTGTAGGCTACGCTAATTACAATCATTACCATACATAAAGTTTTTAATATCTATATTGTTTCGTTTCAATAGTAAATCTTACAGTACTATTTTGTAACTATATGTTATGAATAGGGAGTTTCCAAAGTAATATTTTGTGTTTGTAACATACGTATGTTACTCATTCTATGACATTAGATTGTATTTGATACCTTAGTCGTTTTATTTTTCAATTAATAAGGTATTAGAACAACTTATCGTAGCAAATTATAAATCTGTAAGAGGTTCATCCATAGTGAACTGGATTGACTTTACCATTATTTGTGACTGTAATAGAACGATATCCATTTATAATTCAATATTATAGTTTCAGCATTTTTCAGTAATAAATAAGCAACAGGTTTAACGAGTGAATGAATGGGACCTTTTAGCCGTGTATCATTCCTTAAACATTTCCACAACAATATAAAACCACTAGTACTGCATTCACGTACTCTAAGACTGTCATATTTGTTCCTTTATTCCAGTCGTAAATTTATTTCTAAGGGGTTGGTGGTGTTTCATACACCTTTCCAACCTACACATTGGGTTGGAACTGTGGTTTAGGGTTGCCATTTAACCTTTATCACCCACAGTCGAAAGTATTGCATACCATGTACTTCCGGTCCTTTAGGGTATATTTGACACAAGTTGTGGTAAATGTATTGTATAATGACGTGAAATATATGTGTTTGTGTGTGTATGTGTGTGTGTGTGTATGTGTGTTTGTGTGTATATATATATATATATATATATATATATATATATATATATATATGTGTGTGTGTGTGTGTGTTTGTGTGTGTATGTGTGTGTGTGTGTGTGTGTGTGTGTGTGTGTGTGTGTGTGTGTGTGTGTGTGTGTGTGTGTGTGTTGTGAGTGTGTGTGTGTGTGTCTGTGTGTGTATGTGTGTGTGTGTTTGTGTGTGTATATGTGTGTGTATATGTGTGTGTACATGTAAAACATAACCTTATTTTAAAATGAGTACTGTGAATGTTGGAACAATATTGTGAATATTGTTATTGAGTGTAGTATAATTGTGAATCGAAAATGTGTTTACCACAACTCTGAATTAATAAAAGAAGGATGCATCGTTCCATAATGAATGCATTCCATCACCCTCCAGACTTACGTAAGTTAGCTTATGATAATATTTTGCTTCAAGTTATACAATACGGATGCCTCATTAAGGTATGTCAAGTTGGACATGTCCTCGTATTTCTCATACTTTGGCGGGTTTACTTGTCCTACTTTGTCCTTTTTGAAGTCCTTGGTCTGTTGAGGAAGCAACATATACATTAGAAATGTCTGTAAAACAAAAGCACGGTACATACTAACGACTTACATAGATAAGTTTGACATAATAACGTTGTTTCAAGTTCCACAGAACACTGGCGTCGTTCAAGTAGGTCTGATCGGCCATGTCTTCCACACGCTCATACTTGGGAGGGTTCACTTGACCCACCAAGTCCTTTTTGAAGTTCTTTTCCTGCTCATTACATAGCCATTTGCATTAGTTAGTGTATTAAACTACAAATGAAGTTGTAGTTTTTTAAGTTTTAAATATATTCTCTTTCTTGTTCAGTTGATGCCATATAGTGTACAGATTTCGCTTGTACAAGTGATACTAAAAACATTTACTCAGTTTTCAAAGAAGCGTGGAGAAAAGCATGGATGGTAATTATTTTAATAATAAAATAGTATTTTTTAAATATAATTTTCATGTTGTAAAACATTTTTCATGTATTAAAAAAACATTTATTGTAGTTCAATGTTATAATTTCGACCATTAATACATCTACAATGGTTGACCACCAGCTGAGGAAATGTTGAGGGGGATACCTTCTGTAAGTTCTTCTTTACGTCGCACCCAATGAAATGGTTTCTTTAGTAGGTGCCGGCCGTTGTACCTTAAAGAGAATAGCCTCGTTATACCAAGCCATAGATGTCAAGTTTTTAATTTTAGATGTATCATTATCAAACCTACCTGAGGAGACATTGTTGTAACAGCCGGATTCTGGAATTCTTCCTCCTCTCCGTGAGCACAAATATGAAAATCTCTGCAGATCCTTTTAGCATAAAAGAGGGCATTGAAGTAGTCTGTCCAGTGGTTAATTTTATTTGTTTATCGAAACATAGAAAAGAACTACGTATGCACACAAAGTCATAGAAAAAATACAAAACTCTTTCAATGTCCGAGTACTGAATTTTATTAAAACCAGATATTATTTGATATAGTAATGAAATTTATAAATATCCTTTCTTCTCGTGTTATTATTGCATACACAGTTTAATAGAAAGAAGTCTGTAACATTCCCTGAGGAGTTGTATTTAAAATTAGAATTATAAGCTAACCGGGTTTTAAATCCATTACGAATTTCCTTTTCAGAGGTGCGGGGAGGGATTACCACAAGAAAAACAACCCCCATGGTACAGTCACTTAAATAATTTATAATTTCATTCCTATAATTTTATCAAGTCATAATATTAATCCTGAATTATATTTATGAATAAATGTTTTAATTTAGGGAATTATGTTTTAAAATTAAAGACGGGATAAAGATTGAAATTTTTACAACTTATAAACAACTAGCAATCAGGTTCATATACTATTTATAAACAATATTACACTTCCCTTAGTAAAATTAGTACTGTAGTATTGTCAATTGGTCAATTTGATGTTTGTTTAAAACTTGAACGTTGATAAACTGAAGTTTATCAATTAATAGATAATTTTATAACAAGGAAAGGATTGCATTGAAACATACACTATTGTATCATTTTAGGATTAATTTATGGCATTACGCTCTCTTTTTTTTGAGAAATTTTGTTCTACGATGTCCTAAACTCTGAACTTAGTTTAATCTTTGATGATGACTAGTAATAATTTCATAAAATATTGTTTTCATATCCCACACAAGTAAAGAAACAACACCCTTGGAATGGACTGTAGAAAGGAGGAAGAAATTGTAGCAATGTTTACCTTTATACAGAACTACTGAAATAACTAAATAGTAATAAATAAAAGTAAGTATAAAAATAGTAGTTTTTTATTATTTTATTTTATAAATTGTAACAGAAATATATGTTTGGTTAAGATTTTAATTTACGTTTATATTTTTTTCAGATGTAAGCATAGTATTACACTATACAAAACACAATAAACTTTTTAATTTATCAAGATCTTTCAAGTTTTACAACTGAACTTGTATTTTGTAAACTGCTTCGTTTCGTATACTTTAATGCCGGTTATCATTTTAAGTAGGGATGAAACATTGCTATTTTAATAGCCGAATGTTACAGAGAAAATTATATAAACTGGAATATATATTTATATATAAATATATATATATATATATATATATATATATATATATATATATATATATATATATATATATATGTCCGGGTGTGATTTGTTATGTTTCATTGTAAGTTCTAGAAAGTTAATAATTAGTTATACTACATACTCTGCTATAAATCAGCTGGTATCGGAAATACTGTAAAGAGTTACAAATCCTTAGCTTGTATGACAATAGGCGTAAACCTTATAGAACTTTTAGTAATAGATTAACCACGTGTTTGACAGACTTTGTTGGTAACTGTTAATTTAAGCCCAAACCATTACTCCATTTCACGCCTTAAACACAGGGTATCGCTTTGTAACATTCACCATTACTATTTCATTATTACATATTAGTAAGTTTTCCGCTATTTTAGTATAGATTTTAAGCAGTTCCTAATTTTTATTGATCTTGATTGTCAATAACGATTTAAGGGTTAATATTGGTTATATTAGGGGTAGGCTACTTTCTGTGCCTGAGCATGAGAATGTGAAGGAGTAGCTATCACTACTTTTTTAATACAATCTATTAAGTTATATATTTAGGACCAAAAGTTGGTTGTTTCATTTTTGGCAACAGTTATTTGACAACAATGACGATATATTTCATATTAATAAACAATTGATGAAAAATACTCTGGATTAATATCATATTACAACATAGTCCTTAATAATGTCATTATTTAAAATATAATGACATTGAGCAATGAACTCAAAAAACTCAGTTAGAGGAATATAGAGTAAACCCATATTTTAGTAAGTGTTTGGTTATATTTTTGCAGTATGTAATTTTGCAGTATACGTTGTCGAAGATAGTTTGTTTCCAAGCCTAATAATTACCTTAATATAAATATAGTACGTATTATTAGAACTCGGGCTTCTGTGAAAACATTTTATTCATTTAACAATTTGGTTTATTACAAATTACTTGAGTATTCGTGCCTCTAAACTGGTAAAACATTCATTCAAAGCTAATGTAATTACGTGAAATGTACCCGGATATTTCATTATGGGTTCTTCTTCAAGTTGTTTTCTGATTGGCACCCGGAACAAATAAAACCAGTTTTATAATACTTGTGTTAAGGGTGTATATATTATAAAAATAACATATTGCGTTTGGAGGTTTGCATCTGTCTTTGTTCTGGTGGCAAAAACCATGCAGTATTAAACTTGTTTGCTATGACGGTATTTCTATTCGTCTGGTGCGGTTTCACTTGCTTTTATTATTTACTTCTCCACTCTCTAGAGAATTTATCGGTATTGTTTCACCTATAAAGTTCGTGGTGTTGGAGAGGGCCAGAAGTTATAATATTTTAATCGATATGTGTTTACAGATTTCTTGTCCACACTCGTTAAAGTGCCCCAATTTGACACTGAGTAATTCGGTTTACTTTCAGTTTCCATTATTCTACCAGGTTGTTATAGAGCTAGGCTTTCTGCAATTTTTAATTATCTGTTTGAATCTTTATTCATAATAAAAAGATCTAGTAAAAATAACTTGTATATAAGAATTTAAAAAAAACCTGGCTCTAAATATTATGTATTTAGCATTTAGAACGGTTTACTATAAATAAGAGTTTCTTAAAATACATTTACAACATCTCTGACGAATGCTTCCTTAGATTGTGAAATATTGTTAGTTTACTTAAACTTTGATCACTTGAGAAAAAATGTTCATTGTAGGTCTGTCACAAAAAAAGTAAGTCAACGATGTTTGTACGAATGTTCCAAGATAGAATACAAGTAGACCAGCTCCATGTTAAAATGGCAGACCTTTACAAGCATTTCCCTCTCAAAACGTTGCCGCCAAGCCATTAGTTCAACATAAAGCATTGAAGCAGAATAATATGCTTTGTATTTGCAGAATTGGATTGTGGGTAATTGCAAAGATGTTCCCTTTCATTACCCACCATACATTTCACTCGGGCGCAACGCGGAATTGTTCAACCAGTGTTTTTGTTTCCTTTATATTCAAGAGTTTTTACCGCTTTTTTAAATCTTGATATAAAATCATTGAATATTGGGATGGGGATTCTCTATTCTCAATTTAGCGATGGCAATTTTTTTTAACGAGGTATATTTTAATATATACATTTTTATAGAGATTGCAATTGTTCTATAGGAGAAGTTACTTTGATAAAGAAGGCCGGTTATAAATTTTAGCCATGTGATACCTCTCCAGTAAGAACAACGATATGACTATTCAATATCTATTAAAAAAAGAACTATGGCTTTGTTTGGTCGAATTAATAATTAGATATTTTGAAACAGAATAATGAGCCATTAATAGCAAATCATTTTGGAATTGTATAAATACATCTTGTAATATAAACAGCTTATCGAACAATTGGTTTTCTGCAGTTTTAAATTAATGTTTTGAATCATTGAATATTGGGGATTCCCTATTCTCAATTTAGCGATGGCAATTTTTTTTTAACGAGGTATATTTTAATATATACATGTTTATAGAGATTGCAATTGTCCTATAGGAGAAGTTACTTTGACCGGTTATAAAGTGGAGCCATATGATACTTCTCCAGTAAGATTTACGATATGACTATTCAATATCTATTAAAATAGAACTATGGGTTTGTTTGGTCGCTTTAATAATTAGATATTTTGAAACAGAATAATGAGCCATTAATAACAAATCTTTTTGGAATCATATAAATACATCTTGTAATATATACAGAACAATTGGTTTTCTGCAGTTTTAAATTAATGTTTCACCAACATCCACAATTTTCTCATCACAAAATTTTCTACCTTTCTAAATTCAGTGGAGTTTATCCAATAATATCCTAAACGGTTTTAAATGTTTTCTTTGTGAATTGATAATAATTTTTTAATGGAGTTGCTACCTAATTTTTATACTCAATGAATTAAATATTTGCTTACGATTATTATTTTGGTTCTTTAGAAAATCAGACAAACTATGCTATTTGGATAAACATTTTGGTTCACATAACACATAGAGGAAATGGAATGGTTTTATTGTTGCATATTTTTTTCAACAATATTAAGTTACTTGAAAAATAAATAATAATATAAGAAAATATCATATTTAAATTTAGCTTCATTTGTTCTAACTATAGATAAATTATTGATGAGATTATTTAACTACCTTCCACATATTGCTTGGTAAACGAGCGATCCGACTCGGTAGTGTCTGAATTATTTTAAAATAATTTATATTAGTTACTTCATTTATTCCAAAATATATCTCATACTCTTGAAAACGAATAATATAAAATTGCAACTTAATTATAGAAACTTCAGGTATGAAACACTGAAGATTTATTAACTAATAATAAATTTTAAAAAAAATTGCAATGGATTACAATAGATCTGGTAATGCATTCCTTTCCAGGTGAATATTTGTGGTTAATGAACTAAAGGTTTGTTTGTTTTGTTTAAACTTAATTGCAATATGTTGTTCGTTTGTGATAAAAGTTATTTGTAAACATAATTTTAGGGCGAAATGTAAATATATTTATTGCAGTAGAAATGGTATTAAAACCTTGTACAAACGCACGAACGTTGAAATGTAATAAATAATCTATGTCTGATTTAAACATTTCTGTTTTCTATTTAATTAATCACATTTATTGCCTAAATATTTATCATATAAGGTTGCGTGTTATATACTTTAATTAATGTAATATAGCCTACAAACAAAATCGGTTTAATGTG
Organism: Prosapia bicincta; assembly: GCA_036971475.1. Lineage (NCBI taxonomy): Eukaryota > Metazoa > Arthropoda > Insecta > Hemiptera > Cercopidae > Prosapia > Prosapia bicincta. The sequence continues at coordinate 18,514,846 of JBAIZL010000001.1, read as the reverse complement.
TCAAAAACGTATGTAGTGTTTTTGTACATACAGAAAATGAAATAAAATTTATGCAAAATTTATACTTTGTAGTTTAAATTTGGAAATAGAAGCACAATGAATCATATTTGAGTGTGACAATGACTCACTCTTGCAGTAGTTTAAAGGGCAAGATCCCTTACGGGTTATGTGTAACAGTTTTAATAGCGGTAGGACTCTTAGTAGTTCTTGAAAATCGCTAAAAAGAAAACAGCACCTCTGTAGGTAATGATTTTGATATAATTTGTATTACAATTTTTCTATATAGATGTTGATAAATATTAATTTGCAGTTAACGTATATTAAAACACGAATGTTACAACTTCGTTGAAAGATTTATTCATTGCTACAGACAGGCCTTTGCAATATATAAAATTCTATATAATGGTGTGGATACTTTAGTTCTACTTTGAGCAAAGAGTTCTATAGCTATCTATATTGTATTTTGTAATATATCTTCTCCTGCACACATATCGTTTTGTTATCGTATCAAATCTACCTGTTAATATTTTCTTGTAAAAAAACCTTTAAAAAATTATAATTTAGTTTTATATATAAATAAAGAAATATTGTATGATTACTACAATTTAATATCGGTCAGAGTATACGAAGGACGCCTCTGTAACCCTTCCTAGAACAGGATGACTACGCCTTCATGTACCTAATACCATTTTCTAGGATTATTTTCGAAGTCTTAACTTAATTCCCGTTAGCTTCCTAATTCGTCTTTTTAAAATTAAGTATCACTTATACATAAATAAAGTTGTCATAGATAACGATCATATTTGTATCGATTTTAGGAACAATGCATGATAATTTATTACCAATATGAAATCGTATATGTTGAAAAAACATTGTTGTATATAATTACAGAAGTGTCTAGAGTAATATTTGTTTAACAGATCCTAAGTATATAAGGTAGCAATGCGAATTTTAGTAGTAACGTAGTATAAAAAAAGACAATATTTAAGAAAGGCAATAAAATTATCTGAAGTTGCAACACTAAAATTTTTTTAATATTGTTAATCTAACAACTATCTACTGGAGATCTACTAGATTAATCTAGTATTAACCGTCTAGATTATTCTCCATACTGGAGATCTATGCTAATTAGTTTTTAAAGTGTGTGCTAAACCTTTTCAACAAATGCAAGCCCTCTTGTTACACTGCCCTCTTGTTACACTGACAGTTCCCATATAGATATGTCGAGGAAAGTACAAAGTAATTTCTGAGCATTTCTTAGTTTACGGTTTTTGCAGTGGGAAAACTTTTACGAAGAGATTATACTTAAGTCCGTGAAAGCTAACCTTTGGTTCCATCTGTCAACTTCGGACCTTGTCCAAACTTATAGAACTCTTGTCCGAGTCACATCCTTAATTAAAAAATAACTGTTTAATTTTAATGGTCTTTAGTTTAGTATACACAATTATTTTTTCTGAGTTAATTTTGAGCGCAATATAATGAGATTTGTGTTCTTTTATCCTCAGAAGACGTATGGTATGTGGTGTCAATTATTTATAAGACCGTTCTGGCGTTACAATTGTTCGAAAAAGTAATAATTTGGTCGATTCTCTACAAGTGTTGAATTGCTGTGGTCATTACTTGTACTTCGCCTTCTACTCTACAGCTGTTATCTTCTTACAGTCTACTGACTTCCTTTGAAGTACCTAAATAAGTTATATTCAAAATAGTGTTTTACTGAACTCTATGCAATTCTCGAATAACTTTATTGATTATTATTATCAGATCTATATCGAAATTTACTTGCGGAGAGACACATTTGTCAATGAAAGTGATTTGAATATTTTTAAATTGCTCTAAATTTGCATGTTTATGAATACTTGTGACTTTACTTTATGACTACTTACAATGATGCTAACAGAATGATTATAGAATCTTTGTCCTAGTGTAGCAAGTAGTAAACATCTTGCTAATACGCTAATCATATCACTCCTTTAGATCTTAAAACATGTAGTTTAATTACAGAGTTAATGCACAGAGAAAATTCTCTAGATCATAGGCTCGTCTTGAATAATCAAGTGTAGAAGGAAAAATAATTCCGTCTATATAATAGAATTTATAGCTATAGCTAACTTCAATTATTTAGTGGTTCAAATAAAAAAAAAAAAAAAAAAAAAAAAAATATATATATATATATATATATATATATATATTATTATATTTCGTTTTGTAAATGATCTAACTGTAATTTTTAAAACGGAAAGACACTAAAAAATAAGTGTTTTAATAATATAACAGACATAGACAAAATGATTATATATGCGTAAACGTTCGAAAGAAATATTGAAAGGTTCAAGGTGTTAAAATATACTATATTTACACCTCAATTACGCGTATTCGTGTTTACACGCACCCGTATTTCATTACAATGCCTTAGAGAAATATGAAAAACGTAAATAGCTAATAAGTTGTACGTAACAATACTTTAAAATTAAATATCCAAACTCTAACAGTTACGAAACTTACAATACCATTCAAAACCTACATTATCTACATTAATTTTTTTCATTTTGCGCAATTTTTCTCACCCTTGCTACTTTCCGGAGATGGTGAAATATCTTCATTCTCAAGAGAATTTCAATTATCACTGGTACTCTAAGGCACGCAGTCCTCCTTCACAACGTTTCATATTTCACTGTATTCCAGGCTTTACGAATACATTCTAAAATAAGTGAAAGGAAAGGTCTTCTCATTTTCCCAGATGGGGTTTATGTATGTTCACTAACACACAATCACTGGGTGCATAGTTTTCTTAAACTCCCTTTGAAAGTTCTAATACCTGACACGCAAAAAGGCTGAAGTACGGTGCTAATCCGCCTGGAATTACTGTCGAATCAGTTTTCATATCTAAGAGCTTTTCCTTTACGGTTTCAGTCAAACCCGCTTTGAAATTATCCATGACTTATAGAATTTTTTCTTTAACAAAGCACCTGGTACTCGATCCAATCTAAAACTAACTACATTCTAGAGGGTAACGTACCCATCCAGTAACGTAAACGCCATAATTCTGGGGGAGTTGTTTCGGTAATTGTTTTTATCATTACAATTATGCCTATTCGTGTATTCCGCGCAGTGTAATTGTGTGAAAGCAATTTAGAAGTAAAATATGTTAAACGATATACACGCGTAAATACGGGACTTCGATGTGCTAAACGGGAGATCCAGGATATTTCGAAAAAAACAGTACGCTGATAAAGCACTCTACCGATTGACCAAATATTTCTTCCGAGAAATAAATTAAAATACTACTTTTGGTATCACTTGGCAAAAAAAACCACTACTTACTGATATATTTTAGCAGACACGTTTCGCACTAGATCAGTCGGTTGTTCAATGCTGTGACTTACGGGCAAGACCAGAGGACAAGAATTGTCCGTGGCTTACAGTATTGAACAATGCACTAACCTAGTTCCAAACGCGTCTGCTGGAAAATATGGGTAAGTAGTGGTTTTTTTGCCAAGTGATGTCAAAAGTAGAATTGTATACAAAAAGTACACAAGATCGGCAAACACATTAACTTATACAAATAATTTCGATGTCTATAATGTTTGCTCTCCGTAACTGTAATAAAATTAAAGTTGTTTGCTGTAATCATCTTGGTTTCTCTGACTAAACTATTGGTAGCGTAATTATTGCGTAGCTGAGTGATTACTTTATTTCAGTTTTCTACTCATGAAACCAAGTTCAAAAGTATTCAGTTAGTTACACAATAATTAACGTACTCGTAGTTTAATAAAATACCAGTTTCTGCTTGTATATGACAGTATCTACCATATTACCTTCTTAATAAAACATTTATTGATTTTACAAATGTATAATTAAGTTAGATCTACAAACTGAAATGTCCTAAACAAAGGTTTTTCCATTGCACTAGGCTTTGTTCGATAATATTAATGTTGGTAAGATTATTCCGTTAGTTGTATTAGTAATATAAAGGGTAAATACCTCCAAACCGTCTCGAGGAATAAAATACACTGGTACATAATTGCAGAAATTTTAGCTTGACTTATAAATAGATTTAATGGTTATATGCTATCAAACACAAAATTACTATTAATTTTTCATTTAATTTACTAAACTGAAACTCATATTTGTCTAGTTATACGCAACTATGGCGTTGATGATCTGTCATTGAAACAAGTATTTGAAAATAAATTATTGATTACTTATCATTACTTTATTAGTATTTAATTATGTAGGAAATAAATACACACACAAACACACACACACACACACATATATATATATATATATATAAATATATATATATATATATATATATATATATATATATATATATATTATATAATATATTATATATATATATATTATAATATATATTATATTATATATATATATATATATATATATATAATATATTATAGTTTATATTTATAGAAATTTTATAATAATTCTTGGTATTATAACAATTTTAGGACTTTTTTTGACTGTTCCCATTATATAACAATATTTAAATCACAAGGCTAATAATAACCATGGCGATGTTAGTTTAATCATTAGGTTTTAGGTTTTATTTCGAATAATTAATGGATTCAAAGATATCAGAATGAATAAATGTTTTATGTCTTCCCAAAGCCCGCCACTTGTCCGTCATAAACGTTGCGGAATCGTTGAGTTGTATATTTGTTTAGTGGAAGCATGTGGTATTGATAGCGGTGGAACGTCACGTGCCTTTAATACAAACATAAGCCGTAACACATTTCGCTGTCACTTTTATACAGCTATCGTTGGGGTTATACTGTTTGCGTGTTTCTTTTTAATGAATCTTTAAAGCAAACACTTTATTTATCCTTGGGGAGCGTTGATTACATCATTGGCGATGGACTTGTTACCGAAATACCAAAGATCTGATAAGTCTAGTATTGCTGCCCATATTTTAGAGACCAATCACAATCTAGATGTTAATAATGTCAAGTTAATTAAGAATGTTAGAACTAATAAGTTGTTAAATAGTTTCAAAAGTTTAAAAATTAGTAAACATAAACCTGAGAATTTATTAAATTCTGATAGAGGTCCTATTCCTCAATCAATTTTATATTCATTTGTTAAATAGGATTATGATTTTTATATTAAATTTTGTGTTGGTTATAATTTCAAAAAACAATTTTAATTATGTATTTAATGTATTTTTAATTTATATTTTAGTAAGTTGACGTAAGATATCTTGCTTTTACTCGATGGGCGTGGCTACGCCTTGTTTAACAGGTGGGGCCGCGGCGGCCGGAGTGGGAGTGACTAGTTCTGTAGATTATAAATAAGGTATTTTTCTAGCGTTAATCAGTCTTTGTATGTTATCCCTCTGAGGATGGTTACTTTGTAACTGAAATGTACATAAGGGTAAAATAAAGAAAGTTTGTGGTTAAGAGGTTTTTGTGTATTTATTATTATTGTTAAATACTAATTTGTATTGATAATTTATTACGGTTAAGTGTGACTTATAAATAATACAACTGTAATCATAATTCAATGTAGATAACAGAAACAGCAATACTACATTACACAATATAAAATGAACATAAAAAGACGACATTTTGTTAAATTTCTTACTGAATTTACAATTTATTTTTACAATTACCATATCAAAATTATTTTAAAGCTTCATAAAAATGAAAAATGTGACGATTATATCTATTACTTTAATAATCTAAAGGTTATGCATTAAACCTTAGAAACAAGAAATTAGTCAGTAATCATAAAAATAACAAATAATGTTTAAATTTACCAACTAACAAGTAAAATAACAGCTCAAAATAATGTTTATTTACATAAATACCACGAAAGTAGTTATTTTCTTTATATTAAATAACTGATACAAGTAACATTTGTGCAGTAGTTGTTCAGATTTATTTTCAAATTTAAACTTTAGATACAAAATTAAATTGTTTTCTAAAGATCTAAATAAATAATAAAAATGTAGTAAATCTTCCTTTCAAATGTTTAACAAAGTGTTTACAGTAAGAGTATAGACACATTTATACGCTATTATAATTATTTATTTAAAACCGAAAACTGTTACGAAACAAATAAAATTCAACATATGTGTTTTCTTCCTGATATTTCCAATTATTTTGTTTTATCTGAAATAATTAAAATTAAATAAAAGGAAAGTACAGAAAAAAATATTTATTACAAAATGATAAGGTTGAAATAGGTCACTTTACAAGAAAAATAAATAAATAAATAATATAAAATAACGGTTTAAAATAACATTTTAAGTATTAACATGTAACTATAAACTCAGATTACACCACGTGCTAAAGTTTGTGGGACTCCCATCTTTATAGTACATCTTATTTTGTATTAAAAAAGAATGTGTGTGAATATTTTTATTTTTATTTTATTCTCCATAAAAATCAAATGTTATGTATCAAAGAAATATTTGAAGTAAAATTACGTTCAAAAAAAATTATTTTTGTTTGTTTGTTTTCTGATATTTATAAAATGTGACGTAATTACATTTTCGTACTGTGTTCTAAATTTATTACGCTACAGTACAAATAAATATAAATTGTATGTGCTTTATAAATAATATAGCTGTAATCAGAACTAAATGTAGACAACCGAAATTGTGATATAAGCCACACCTAAAAATGAAGATCTATAAACGTCATATAACTACACAAGTACTTATTATGACAGCTTGGTCAGGTTTTACCGAAATTATTTAGATAAATGTGTTGTAAATTTAGAAAAATAACATGTATTTTTAGTGTGCGTCTAGCAAGAAATACTTTTGTGAATGAAATTTAAAACACAAAGTCTGGGTTTATCAAATGTCCCCTGTAGGAGTAGAAAAAAGTTTACATCCCACTAGTAGAATCTAGTATGTGTGTAAGTGTGTGACTGTGTAACAGAGAAAGAGAGAGAATGTATTCGTTGCACTACTTAAATTAAACTGTGGCAATCACGAACTAGGATCAAAAGATAATTAAAAATGATGTCGCTATTGACCAAAAACATAACAAATTAAATTTTTTTTGTTCATCCAAACAATTAAACCATTGTTATTATAATATTCATTTACGAAGAAATTCTTTAGACAAAAATGGAGAAAATTGCTTCAGAAAAATAAATTTATGATCTCTATGCAAAAATTATGGCATTTTTTTTTATTACGGAGAGTTTTATAAATGGGGAAATATTATTTTTTTAATTACTGAAAAAACTAGTTTAATTACAATCCACATTATTTCTTTTGAGAAAATATATTTAATGACCTAAATAAGAAAATATACTAACTTTAAAACTTGTTGACACTGATGCTAATGTGTTCCAGAAGGGAAGCTACAGCAAATGCTTCTAGAGGTAGCATTAGGTCCAGCTGCTCCATTATAATTACCTTAGCAATACAAACTCGGACAGACAGAAACTTTTACCTGTTTGGCTAAACCAGGGAAATGGTTATAGAATCATATTACGCTTTATTGAAACTGTTTTTATATTCACTTTAGTGTCTTGGATATTTTGTACCGCCGAAATATATAATCTATGTAGAACTTATATCTTTTTGTTCCACCTAACAGATGTAGCTTACGCGTTTAAACTCAAAGCTCTCTTTCCTATTCACCTTACGGGTAGTATTTATTCCCTTCTCTTCTTTATAGACTCAATGCCAGTGGATTACAATAAAGTGTTTTGTAATATGTGGATGTGTTGAGGCTGCTGACAAAGGTTTAGCTTTACTCGGCCGATATCAAACAAACCTTATTGGAATACAAACTCAACAATTGGCAAGACAGAAGCAAGCTTCCTCTTTAAACCTGTATTTGTCTTGGTAAACTTGGTAATTTTAATAAACTGTAACAATAATTAGCTCATATGGCTGAAAGGGGAACTGTTGCTATATGTAGTCCTACAGGTGATACTTAGGGCATTGTATCATGGTAGACGCAGTTTAGATGTCTTGGTCTCAAATTTTTAGGCTATGCATAGGCAAAATTTAAAGCTATGTATATATGTAGTTACGCCAGGTTAAATCATAGCCACAGAGTTTTTATTTCACATTTTTCACTCCACCCTTTAAGGAAAAATTCAATTCTGTTAATATCTAATGATTAGATATGAAAAACAAACTACAGCTGATCATAGTAAATCTACGTACCTAATTCTAGTGATATTAACACGGGAGTCTCTTTTTGAAACAAACTCGAGTGAAATATTTAAATTGTATTTACCTAACTTATACATCTCTTGCCTGAGATCTTGTAAACTACTCCATTGTAATGTTTGTTGTCATTTGAAATCGAGATGGAGGTAATCCTTTGAGTGATGACGTTTATGTTTGAATTTAAACCCTCTAAAAGCACTAAAGAAATTATAATGTGATAAATTTTGCAATTTATTTTTAATAGGAACTATTATAGCCTACAAAATAAAACGACAATATACAGTTAGAGTTGTAATTCATTTTGTGCATTGTAAAATAAATGTGAAATAGATATGAGGAAAATAAATTACTTGACTTTGTGACCATAAATTATGTGCTTAATAATTTAAATATACATTACCCTATTTAAGCAACGCTGTATAAAATAACCCTCTGGCTGATTTAGTATGAAATAATGGCAGAATTAAAGAATTTGAGTGAACAAATGGACGATTTTCGTTAAATCATATATTTATTTGGTGAAGAGTAAATAAGAATTAATAATGAGAGCACAGTTCTCCTTAAGGTAAATATTATGCGTTAGTAACAAGTATGAGGTAATTAAGAAACTATGTCGTGCAACTATGGGCATTTCCTTTCCATCGTAGATATACCTCATTATTACTGTAATTAACCCTTTTGTGTACTTTAACGTATCTGTAATGAGATGGTTTCATCGCTTCATTTTTATCCAATAATAGTTTTGGGAGGGGCTTTGATACATTATAAGCTAATTAGTTTTCCTATTGCTTTGCTGCTAAATTTTACATCCGGTTCAGAGTTATATTTTAACCTCCTCAATATTTGTAAGTGTATTCCTAGTGTGTAGGCATCCAAACAATAAACGTGAATATATTCACCATTGCTTACCCTTTGTTTATATCTTTTGCAGTAAAGATATATCTATCTTTTAAAATAATTTACCTTTTTCTTTATACCTCTGATAGGATTTGTAGCATTAATTTCTTGTTTTCCTAAAAATCTTGAAATATGGCACACGATCATCCTGCAAATTCTGTTCCATTCATTTTTACAAATATCAACAGAACTATTGTAAAGACTAAATCTACGTCACATAAACACTAAGAATTCTTTTTTTTTATAGACGTGTTACGTACATGGACGACATTTCCTGAATTTTTCATTAGCATTATTTACAGTATATTTCATATCTCAGTTATTTTATTAAAACTTCATACTTCAAGTGCTTAGAGAATTTAGCAGGGCTGAGCAACCTTCCTATTCATAGGCCGGCATTTCCTATAAAGAGGTAGCACTGAAAATAGGTAAAGGTTTATTCCTAATTTTAAAAATAATAATAACCGTAACGGGAGATTAATAATATATTGCTATAGTAACAATAGTGATGTCAACAGTATTTAGATCCAACAGTAAAAAGAGTTGTAATAAATAGGTTTGATTAAAGTTCACAATCATACACAGAAGTTGCTGTTTGAAATAATATTGGTCGCTAACCCATTCTCCGAACAACTTACAACCCAAGTAATAACTGAACTAATAAAGCAATGAGTAAGGGGGAAAGGTGGATATAGTAGTAGGCCACGGTCAAACCATAAACTGTAGGACGTCTACATACATTTCAAATTTCTTTCAAAATATTAGGTTTTGAACTTCAGTTAATGTTATGTATGATAGACAAATTGGATAATTGATATGTAAAGAGCCTAGCACAAAACATAAGATATTACAATTAACTGAAATAATACGAATTTTAAAGTACATTGAAATAAATGCAAAAAGAATAGCTATATTTAAACAAAGTTATTTTATTAGTTAATTCAAAAAATCAATGTATATTCAGCATGCTGTTATTCAAACAAAACTATTAAGTAACTGTAATTTAAAAATATAGATATTTATACAAACATGTTGTTCAGAATATTTGGCTTAGCTATCTATGTTTTAGGGCAAACTGATTTTGTTCTTGTTGTTGCTGTCGTGTCTATTTATTTGCAAGTATTATTCAAACAAAATTATTAAGTACTGTAATTGTAAGTTAAAAATATTGATTTGTATACAAACATGTTGTACAGCAACATTAACAGAAATATTTCCCTTAGTTATCTATATTTTAGGGCAAAATTATTTTGTTGCTGTAGCTGTGTCTATTTATTGGCAAAGTGCAAAAAGTTCAGATTCCTCCAAAGGTCCTGATGACAAGATCTAGCAGTTCTGGAATCCGATGGCCATGAAGCATTTCAATTGGTGGTGCTCCAAGTTGAAGGAGGGAACGGACAAAGGCTTGGTAGTTAAAAACACAACCTGGGGTTAGTGGTGATTGAGGACGGTACTTGCAAATGGCATAAGATTTTATATTACCTGGTGATATTTTAATGTCCTTGAAATTTTCAGTACTTAGCCTAGCTATTGTAGAGGAAAGGTTTCTTGGGCAGTTAGGATGGGACATTATTGTCTTGCTAATAAGTTGGTTGATGTACATTTTTCTCTTGACAATAGAATTCGCAGCTGTATAAATGACTGTTAAAGGTTGGCCTTCGTCACTTGCTCCCTTTTCAAGGGTACCAGCACACTCGTTACCCTTAAATTCGTCATAAGCAGGGATCTACTGGAGAATGCAAGGTATATTTAATGAATGGATTATAGTTAAATTAATTAAATAATTAATAAATTTTAAATAATAATTTAATAAATAATTAAACGAATAATTGTTTAAACTATAACTATTGTTATCATTCTTAATTATGTTTATAATTGTAAACAAATTGTCGGTAAAGTTTTATTTGCTTTATTCCCCGAATCTTTTTAAAGTTTTCAATTCATAAAACCAAACAAATTTACAAAATATAAATAATAGGAAAAAACTACTTACCTAATTTAGTACTAGTAAAAACACATTTATTTACATTTCTCCAACACAGTGGACATCATCAGAGGTTACCATTACTATATATATTTCAATTAAAGCTTTATACTTGTCTCAGCTTATATTCTGATATTACAATAAAGCTATGCCAATGGGGTAGGCCTGAAATAACTATTAGTTGTAGTGCAAATACAATCAATTAGGCAAAATAAACCCTATAAGCTATACAAAATATGAAAAGAAGTTTTAATAGTGTACTCTTGATTGCCCAAAGAAAGGTCCCGAGTAAAATCTTGAGTAACGCACTGAACTATATAGACACATATTACACCTTTAGTCCACTGAACCTGCAAGTATGACTACCTACAGTAAAAATAATATAAAAACGGAGTGTTTAAGGATAGCTTTGCCCAAAGACTACATTAAGTGAAGCATCCGAGATTAATATTTGGTCCAAGGTAGTCAGGTTCACCGTGTTCATTTCGCAATATTTGTGCGTGCTATATAAAGGAATGCACGCATATTCTCTACAAAAGTAATACATTTTAGTCGATAAGATAAAATAATATTATATTTAAATAGCATATATAATTATGGACGATTGTAAAATTTTATTTAGATTAAGAAAGAATTATTTACTGAGCTGAAATATATTTAATGGCCACTTGGTATATGTTACTCCTTATCGAATCTTGATACTGATTACTATATATATATATATATATATATATATATATATATATATATATATATATATATATATATATAGAATATCAAATGTGTTTTCCTGTTAGAATATTTTTAAGATCAAATAATATACACAAATACAGGAATATTTAATTTATTGAATAATAAACTCAAAGCTTTTCGTTGGCTTACATTACCAACATCTTCAGGAGTTACAATATTAAGAATGATATTGATCATTCTTAATATTGTAACTCCTGAAGGTGTTGGTAATGTAAGCCAACGAAAAGCTTTGAGTTTATTATTCAATAAATTAAATATTCCTGTATTTGTGTATATTATTTGATCTTAAATATATATATATATATATATATATATATATATATATATATATAATGTTGTTCAACATATTATAAATATACGTCATGAAATACCGCACTCCTGCTCATTTGATTTTAAAAGGTTAATCTATTCAAAACATAATAAACGGTTTTTTCTTGTCAAGGGTATAAAAACAATAGCAATTAAAATTTTACCTCCCTAAGGACAATAACGTGTCCCTAATTCCTGTCTGGAATACCGGGATAATGGATACTATAACTAATGCAATTCTCGCTCAGAAAATGTTTCTCTTGGATCGCAGATTAGCTTTGGAATTTTAGTAAGAAAATAAAATAGCGTTTTTGTATGTTTTTTGCAAAAAAATATTTCTCCTAATAATTTTAGTGGCCTTTATCATTCTTATTTCGGAATACATCTGCATGCTTTGGAAAGGAGTGTTGCTTGTAAAATGTTATTTCATAAATGAAATTACTATTAAAGATAAATCTTTTTATTTGAATTAACTGTACTCAATGTTATAAATAATCTTCCAGTGATCCGTGTTTCTGTCCAAAATAGAAAGGAAAATCCTGTTTGCGGAAAAAATTTGGACTTTATAGAAACAGTCATCATCTGAACGCAATAATATTCATAATATACTACCTTCATCCACTAAACGTGATCATATGAGTAGTAGCTTTGCAAAAACAAAATAAAGCAAGAAATAACACTATTCTAAAGTATAAATGTTAAAGCTCTAAAATAACAACAATAGTTTGCCAATAGTGTTAATATATTATCTATTCCTAACGGGTTGGTAAATATGTTTGATGTTTTAAATATCCAAAATGGTGTTTTCAGTTATCTTTATTAGTCAATTGTACATCTATGTTTAAGAAACTTCGAGGAGTATGTAAATAAAGTTTTGTAATTATTAGCATTTTTACAAATAAACAATTAATTTCATTGTTGTGGAATATAAAATCTCTAATTTCATGAATTACGACCGAGAATGTTTCATTGCAGAGCGTCAAAGTCTTGCAGAAAAACTTCACAGCAAAATATTGTGCCTTTGTCCCGAATAGATTCACATAGTTACTGAATACAACTTATGCTTAGTGAACTATGATTAGCTATTTACAGGGATCAATGTATAGAAATAATATTACACGATAAAAATAAAGAAATAATTTGTGAGATATTAAATATTGTCACTGTAATACATCGAAGAGTTTTATTACTTATTTAAAATTGTGACACAAGCAAAAATTGTGTATATAGAAAGAAATATAAATAGAATGAGACCACACGATCATTGTGTTTTTGTCAATTTGTTATAAATAGAAAATAATATACATTCATAATTCAATCATTGTTCGTCAGATAATAATAAATAATATAAATAAATTTTTCAGCATACTAGACAACTATTGTAAATGGATTTCAATAACGAATATTTCATTCAGTAGAAATAGGTCACTCATTACAAACTGCAACGTATAGATGCAATCTCCTGCCTATTTTTAATATATTTATTAGTCTAGTAATCCTAGTTCCAGACACTTCCAATAAATCCCTATTTTCATTTGAAATTGCTTTCGGCATGTTGTATAATTTGCTGAAAATGTAAAACATGTAGTTCATAGCAGTTGTGGCTCAGAATAATTAATTAATTTGCATAACATTTACTAAACATAACCACAACTTTAATTAATATAACTCGGTTACGTTTATATTAATTTGTTTTAGCTATTAAAAATTCCGTGTTTTAACAATTCTTAAGTTTCCTCGAGTAACATTTGATAGCTTCCCCGAAAAATTACTTACTATGTTAAAACAAGATTAGATTTCTATATTTCTAGTTCCTACTACTATCGTATATAAGCCACGTGATTGCTTGCTTGAGGAACAAGGCTTGCAAATTAAGTTAAGTTTCCCTCGCTGACAAACTTTTGCGCACTTGCTCTAACTGTATGATTCTTAGATAGAGAGTAAGTTACACCACTTCAATCACAATCGGGAACAGTTCCATTTCTAATAAGTTACTCAGCGCACTATACGCCATTAAGTTTTTCTCCTAAAACGTATAACCTTTATGCCTCTTCCTAAGTCCTATATTCATTCCACCAACCTATCACAATTAGCGTTCCTCTGTATAGGAGCATCGTCCAGAAACTCACGACATTCCTACTTGATAAAGACATAGCTAAAGAAGATAATGCATTAAATAATGCAAAAATGATGTAGTGATACTTCATAACTGAATATATAGAATCGAATGCCCAGACAATTATACATTGGCCAAACAATAAAGAAATTAAAATACAGAAAAAATAGCAACTCAAGGGATACATCAAACCAAACATTTACAATTTAAACTAAGCCAAGCACGACATCATAAACAACCATAAATTCTACATATAAGAAAGCATACTTCTAATAAAAAAAAGTACAAAAAGGTCTCAAAATGGCAATTTCGAAACAGGAACAAATTTATAAACACAGAAATAATATGATAAACTCAGAAATATCAACAAAAGCAAAAAACGATATATTATTCAAAAATTATTCGACCAATTAAATCCCAAGACAAACTAAAACTTTCCCACAGTTCTGTGAATACGAAAATAGAACAATACTGGTATACCACGTGACAACGGAAATCCTTAGTTCTAAAGATCTTAGTCTCTGTTGATGTCTGAAAATGAGGACACGTAATTCAAGTCATCGAAAGTCTTCTCGCATATATATCAAGTAAGAGTCTTCATTATATATAAATATATATATATATATATATATATATATATATATAGATGGATAGTTAGATAGATAGATAGAAAGATATTATGACTGTTATAATAAAAATACACAAGAGTGAACTCTCTGTATCAGAAATAAAGCATTTAATACAAGCTCTCCAGGAAGCTATTTATGTTTCAGAATTATGGTGAGAGACCATACGCAAAATGCTATTATTATTTTCTTAGTCTTTTGAATTAAAATATTGAAAGGCAATAATATAGAAACAAACCACTTTTGTGTCTTTTTTTTCTGTTTTACAAACACTTCCTTCGTTGCATTAATGCATTAATGCACAAATATATTCCAATAAATGTTATTAAATACAGGCTTGTATTATACAAGACATTCTGAAGCATGTGCCCCAAAGCGTATAAGCGTGGACTAAGCATTGTAATCTTTATTGGAAGTTTAATGTTTTACTGTTGTATTTATAGTAGAATATACTTTACATTCTCTGATTATGACCATGAAAACTGTTTCCTCCCATAAACCTCGTATGAAAAGTGTATTTTATATAACATACATACATGTGTATTGTTTAATAACATGCTAGCCAGGTATAAAAACCGTCCATATTTTTGTTTACACTAAAATAACGTTTGGGCGATATACCTAAGCACGTGTTAATATGAAACTCTTAATGGTATATACACCTTTAACATTGTTTAAAACTTTAAGGTTTTAAATTATTTACTTCTGTTATTTTTATCTATTATAGAATACGTATTTTATTGAATTTATATATTTACCATACATTATGAAATAACAGGAAATGACCTTTTTCCTGTATTTAATGAACATGATAGGTTTGTATATCAAATAAATAGTAATGTTTTCTGAATAGTGATTTGTAAAATGATAGAATTCTGAATAAATACTTAAACACATTTAGGAAAGTAGTAATTTTAATTGTGAAAATGTTAAATCTACAGCTATTTCAAGGAAATCTCAAAACTTGTGACTGAGTAAATAAATTCTGTTAATAAAATTCAGAGGACACATTTCTGCTAATGATATGTATTCACTGTGTATTAATAATCATATTAATAATAATAATAATATTTTATCTCTAAGATAAACAATTAACGATATCTGCAAATATATTACACATTCTCGCACATTATTGTTACTGAATACATTAATAGGTCCCTTCGACTAACAAAGAAAAATGAAATTTAAGAATTAAAGTAGATTAGCTACGTAATCGCAAAAGCAGAGAGATTTGACCGCCTTTGTAAGTGTTTGTTACATTCGTTCATTTATAAATAGAAGGAATTTATTGCAAAAGCAAGCATAATTAAATATGCAAATTTATATTAAGCTATAGTTATTTATTATTTAGTAAATAATTTTTACTGCGAATACAATAAAAACCAATGAATTATATTAATTTTTTTAAAAAAGCGTAAACTACGAAATTTTTTGTGAGCATAGTTTCAAAATTATATGAGGTATGCTTAAGTCCGGTAATATTTTTGTCTTATAATTTACTCCTCCTCCTTATACTGAGGATTTCTCGTAATTGTTGCTCTGTTCTATAAAATTCTATTAAGTTTTTCTAAAGAACATTAAACGTTAACCTACATTTTGTAAATTGTAAATGTTGCAATTTATTGTGTTTTCTTACAACCTTTGTCTGCTTTAAAGGTAGTAAGTTACAACCTAAAGTGCTTTCTCTAAAACGTGATTTGATAGCGTTATGCTTGCTTTACTTTGTTAGTGTCTTTAAGCGCTTTCATTGTCTAATGTTTGCTGTCATGTAACTTTCAGCATCATAAATGTTGTTTGTATTACACTTTTCTATGATTTCTTAAGTTTAATGATAACTCTTTAATAATTCTTTTCACGTCCAGGTTGTGTTCTAATTTTCATTTTAATCTCAATCCAGGCTGTTATTTATATTTTATTCGGGTTAAAACGACTTCCATTTTTATCACTATGACTAAATGTTGACTAAATAGAATAAACACCAACGAAAAATTGAGACTTTGTTCTACTTCTCCCTTAGGAAGAGGTATTCTAATAAATGATTAATAATATATATGCCTATTCCGTTTACACATTGCAACGAACGAATTTTACTGATGGTTTATCAATAGACGAATTTCGCATATGATCACAGCATTGTTCATTGCCGTCAGTCACCGGCAAGACTGTTGCTCAGGTGTGTTGGTTTATTTTGCTAAGGCGTGTTGCGAATGTGTGGTGCTCTGTGTGTTGTAATTATATTTTGGAATATATTATTTGTTTGTGAGTGCGTTTCATCGATTAGATAGTGTTGTTGTTAGTTTTTGTAGATTTCGAAGTTTTATTTTATGTTTAGCTTATTGATTTAACTGAAATATTGATTTTATTTCGATTTTACTTTTGGCAGAAGGTCGATTACACTCTTTTTAGACATTGGCCACTATAATTAGCGTGAATGGCTGAAATACTGTATCGTTGATTACGTACAGTATACTTTTGTAAACAAATTGTTGACAGAGGAAGATTGATTTTAATTTCATTTTAAAATGAATTAAAATTAAACTTTACATACAACTATCTTTATTATTCAAATAATGTATCATTTACTTCAATGCCGTTTTATCAGTGCATTACAAAAGGCAAATAAATTTACTTATTAAAGTACATTAAACACATGTTTAGTTTATGCTTCTAATTTAGTTTTAATCATTTCATATAAATCAGTTTAAATCAGTTTTAATTAGTTAATATTAAAACATCTGTTTTATAAGAGTATCTCCACTATCTCACTTATGAATGGACTTTGATCACTAGTGAAGGTTATAGGATGAATAATGGAGTATATATTTTGAGAACAGTGTATACAAGTGTGTGTATCTTATATATTTAATCTCATAAACTAAACTATAACCTATAATATAAGTTATTATATATTTATATCTATTCCCTGAGCTTTTATTGTGATTAATATTGTCCTTGTTGGAGGGATTTTACCCTATTATACAATCCATTAAATGTCAATTTATCATAATTATACCAGTTAACACAAGTTATGTATTCTACAAACTGTCTTCTAATAGTCCACCATTTGTAACATCCTTTTGTTGAAAGACCTTCATTCCCACATATTCGCATGCAAATGGTGTATGTTTTCTTGTCTTTGAAAGCGTTAATAAAAACCATTCCCAAGAATTAACTCCATAAGGCTCTGATATCTTTAAGTGTTTGTTTTTGTTAATACGTTTCTAATAATGGCATTACTATAGAGTGTTTTGGCCGACTTTACTGTCAAGACACAATATCACGATTCATAAAGATTTTATACTGAGAAAGCAAACAAGAGCTGAAGATGGTTTGTACATAGCTCATTTATTTATCTTTTTTCATCCCAGATACGTCTGAATTTAAACAAATATCAATGCTTAAAACGTATATTGCATTTTTAGCATTAAAATAATATGGAAATAACATTTTACGTTATTAAACTACAACAGTTTGTTATATTTACAATTGACAACTAAATACTGGCCATTAATTATTATATTAAGTAGCATATTAAATTCTCTTGAGACTAAACCGAATTATATGTTGCAATATCTCTCCTTAAGTTTTGTATATCAACAATAAAAATATACTTCCTTTAAAATCTCTTCCCTCACGCTCTCTATGAGCTAATTGTATAACAAGAAACGCCTATTCTATTTATTCTGCAACGTTGCCATAAATGTGGTTGGATCATTATATGGGTCACAGTCATTAGACTCATTCGATATTGTTTTACCTAAATATTTATTTCCGTATTTAAATAGAGTTTTACACAAATATCTAAAGTCTTCCTTGATAAGTAATCTGTACAGAATTTAAATATTTATTGCATTTTGTGATAGTAACGGCGTTATGTCACACTAACAGCATAAATAACGAATTGTGGCCAATAATAAACATATTCTGAGGAATCGCTGAACAACAATGAGAGTGACCCATTGTGGGCACGATCTCTCAAGTGAGATAAACCCCAATTATTAAATATATAAAGAGCAAAGTTAGATAGGTATTCACTACAATGTCATTTAAATAAACTATACTATTTTTAAAATATTCACAAAAATAAAAGTTATACTTTATGTATACCTTAATTGAGGGATAATTTTTAGGTTTTTCCCAAGCTTGGGTTAATAAGTCATTTTAATTTATAGTAATAATATAACATAATTTTGAAAGACTACTTCCGTGTAGCTTTTACAATTAAAAAATTAATATTCTGTAAAACATTTTTTTTAATCTTCAAAAATTTACAACTAAAAGCAATTAAACCACACAAATTGGTAATTTATATAATGACTAAACTTTAATACTAGTAATAAATATAAGTAAAAGTGTCTGCTAGTAATTACCTTATTTATAATTTATTTACGTGAATAGTGTAAAACTATTCAGCATCATGTTGTTGCTATATTATACTGTAATCAAAATAGTGCATGAGATAACTAGATATTCTAATTAAAGTACTCGGCTTGTTCGAAACAGAAAAATGTTTTTTTATCAATAGTGTGATTTTATTTTGTGTGTTGGTAAAGTTAATGAAAAACATGTATTTAAATTCAATATTTTATTTTTAATGAACTAAACGTATTTATTAGGCAATAATTTTATACTTTGAAATATATCTTTCATTATTTAGGGATAGTTATCATTTTCAAACATAGCTTTGCAACTATATCTCTATTTACAGAGAGATTTTTGAAAAATAGTTGTCTTTAACTTGTTTAATAGTTAGTATAGTTGATAAAATCCAAATTTCTGTTATAAATCCAAATATGTTATAATACAAAGTACCAGTCATAGCATGAACGACTTATAGTAAGCTACTGTAGGTACGATTGTATTACAACTTACAATACAATACATTAAAAATTGCGTCAGTTATAGTGAGGAATATATATAAATAATCAGCAATATTATTGTATACTATAATCAGTTAGTTGTTACATTTACCGTGCTATACGCTATAAGTTACACATTGGAAGCTACTAACGTATGAGCTACAATACCTACTTTAAGTAGAAGCAAGGTGTATAGCAACAATAATTCACATTGGCCTCAAGTGCTACAATTAACCTATTTATAAGCTGCCTAGTATTTTGCAAATTGCATATTTTATTCTACATACAGCTGAGTGTTGAATTAACAATTAGGAATTGCAATAAAATACTAAATACCTTCTTTCTATGTTGCTTTTTACAATGATAAAACGCTTATAGGAAAATAATCCTGGATCAAAATGTCATTGCAACTTCTGGCTAGGCAATCATACGGCACTCGTTTTAAGCCAACTTACAAGACATAATTGCAGTATATATATCGAAATTATAAAAATTATTTTCACAATATTGTAATTAAATATTGTGGATATGAAGTACTGATGAAGTACATCATGGAACCATATTAACTGATAAGTTCTGCTAGGCATGAGATGTACATACAATCCCGTTGTCTTAAAATTTTTATATTTTTATCTTACAATTTATTATTATAACACAATAATTAACTTTAATAAAAGTGATTTCAGAGAGTGAATGTCAAGCAATTGTCATTATGTTTATTACAGCCTCTATTATAAACATTACTTGCATATGATTCATTGTAAGCAATTACGAATATTGGCTGTAGATAAACGAAAATAAAATAAATATATCCTTCCAATGACTAATATGGGGAATGCGGTTCTTATAACAAGTCAATTTATAGTAGTTTTATTCTTAGCAAAAAGGGAATTAATGTTCAAAACATAAGATGTGATGTGAGAAACAAATACAAATATTTTTACGTCCAAACAATACCGTCTCGTAATGAAAGGGCCCTTTATAAAAAAACCGTTAAGGTTTTTTTATGAATATAAGTTTATATTCATGAATTGCGATCAAGGTATGTTGAAGGCGCAACAAACCCGCACGACAAATATACTCCCTCCTATGTTATCTATACAGACGCCGTAAAGTCTCGCTATTTCTAACGCAAAGGTATATTAAATTTATTTTTAATTGTAACATTATTTGAAATTGATTAAATTTTGGAAATGCTTGACTTTTATTAGTCAAGCGTAAGAAGTTGTTTTCATTATGAAGGGGGCCGCTTGAGTGAACAAAAACAGATACATTGTTCTAGAGCCTTCTAGCAATAAGCAGTCGAATGATACTGCAAGCGGTAAGTAAATATATGAAGGTAAATAGAGCTATGTCTAAAAATGTAATGAAGTGAGTAAAAACTTTAATAACAGAGTAAACGAGACAGTGGGTGTAGTGTAAATAGTCTTAGCAAACAGAAATTAGTAAATCTACAAATTAGAACAGTGTTTACGACCTTTTATACATTTTAAGTTTGTAAATAAATGTAGTCATACAAGTGGGAACATATTTTAATGATCAGTCATCAGCCATAAATTGCCGTATAATGCCGTATATTGAACCCTGGTACGAACGAAGCTGTAACCAATATTTACATATGAATCAATGTATTAGAATAAATAAATGATATAACGTAAATGACAACTTTATATTTATTTTAGTTACTTATTTAATCATGTCAACGTGTTAATTATTATGACCAGAGTAATATAAGAGAATTAAATAAATGTAATAGAAAATTATAAAACAAATAACATCCATACGAATGTTAACTATCAACAAATATTTATTATACTGCAGTATTATGATATAACATTTTCAAGTAAAACAATTATATTAATATGAACAATATAAGGTGCACAATTTATATTTTTACATAATATTTGTATACATCTTTACACTAGAAAATACACACAAAATCTCATGAGATATCGATCTAATTTTTCAACTTTCTCGAATTTAAATGAAAAGTTTGGATCCCTTTACTATAGTAATTTATGATAAACCATTCAATTTTTTATCACCAGTATGTGCAAGCTGAATAAACTTTTCATAAACACCAGATTTATTATCCAAGGAGGATGTATTAGTTCCCTTCACGGAGCAATCTTTTCCAATAGGTTTTGAATTATGCATTAGCTATAGAAGCTGCTCGTTGACTTTTACGAATCGGTATAAAGGGTTGAAGCCAAGCGAATTTTCTATTGCCTGTAGACATATAGAAGTGATTGTAGCCATGGGCTCATCCCTAACTGGCGACGCCATATGCTTTGCTTTTATACAAATATATGTTTAAACAATTCTTCAGAACTATTCTTGATACTGATATTTTACCTTCTAAAATGCGATTATAAATTGTTGTACTTGAGTTAGAAAATAAAATGATTTTTATTTAATAATGTATAATAGTTAAATTGGTTTTAAGTTATTTTAAAAATTTGTTAAATGTATATTTAAGTCTATTTTATATATGTAAGTTTTTCTTACTAAAGAATGAATGTTTTAAATAAATAACTCCTACATTCAAACTTTTATATACAAATCTCGAAAATAAAGGAGAAAAGTGAATAAAAGGGAAGGGACAAAAAAGACAGGGAGAGAGAGAAAAGAGAAAGATAAAATAAAAAACAGAGAGAGAGAAAAGAGAAAGATAGAACAAAAGACAGAGAGAGAGTGAAAGGAGAAGAAAGATAAATAGATATTAAAAGAGACAGGCAGAGAAAAATGCACAGAGAAAGGTATAAACGACAGAGAGCTGGCGTTTATGTGTTATATCGATTGGAATTGGTAAATATTTAGAAAAGTAGTCGAGGTCAGCCTCACTTTGTATATTTGACGTTGGTAAACAGGTAAGATTAATAAATAAGCTATCATTTCCTGGTGAATGAATATCACAAGTCATGGAGATGCTTAAATTTCAAATGTCAATATTAATGTTTTATATTTATTTAAAATTTTTCTGGTTATTCTATATCGTTCCTGATTTTAGTCAGTCACAATTTCAATAATTAATTACTTAAAAACTCATTTATTTTACACTAATACGTATTCACGTGCATCCAAATAACCAGAGCATACATACACACGCATACAAACTCTTTTATCCCTTACCTACCCATGTTGCTTGACTGTTTTCACCATATATCAGGCATTATTTTTACCTTTTTCCATTTTCTTTAGATGTGTATACGCCTAGAGTGTTCTATAGTAATTTATTTATTATAATGACTGTAACATAACATTAGAATTGTCGTCATTCTACAGCCGTGAAATCTGATGCTATATTTTCCAATAGGGGAGACAGCAAAAATAACCTCGTAATATATGGGCTACTCGTCCCTTTTAGCAAAGTTATGACTACGTCTAACGATTGGTGCTAAATTGAACTGAAAATGCCAAGTGTAAAATTGAGATGAACTAGAGATCCTATATAAAAAACTAGCGTCGTTCATTTGTCGTTCATCTGAGTCGTTCCCCTACAACTCAGAATGGGCTGGTGTTCAAGCAAGTGCTCAATCGTTTATGTACGTCTGGGTTGCGCTTCTAAAGTAAAGTGTTGGGAGCTACAAAGCAGGTTCCATGGTATGTCCGAAACTTTGCTCTACATATACTCCTCAAGTTGGGGAATACCTTAATACCTTTCAACGGTGAATCCCACAAAAACCATACATCCCTTCGGCTGGCTTACAGCGTCCCAGTGTGTAGACTTGGGCATACTAAGTCTTTGGACCTGGTTTCAAACCTGCATTACTAAGCATACTCAGTAGGACAAGAATTTCAAGTTTGTGTCTACTTGAATTATAGTTAATCTACCAGAATAAGTCCGACATTTTTCAAAAACAAGCTGCAGGTATAAAGTAAACAAAACAAAACAAAAAAACAAATCTGGTTTAAAATTTATTTTTTTAAGGTATTTTCAATCAGAATTTTAGTCAGACAGATTAGAAGTAAAATCTTGAAAAGAAAAACCCAACAATAGAAACAGTACAAACAAAACTAATAGCTAAATAGAACTAGAAGAACTAGAAGTAACCCAGATAAACGTGAATAGAAAAACAAGGAAATATATTCAAGAGCTTAAAATTATAAATATCAATTAAAACAACATCTTATGTTCTTTTAATAAATGTTATAACATCGAAAATATCTATTTTAATATAAATTAGAAATACTTTTCTGATGTCATGTGAAAATAATTTTGTATGAGTTTATTTTAGGGCCTTACCTCTTGCAATATATTTATCCTTATTGTACACAGGATGTCTTTTCTCAACACATATTGTGATAAAAAATTTCCTTGAACCTTACTCCATGCTATCCTCCACCTTACTAATTTCTGTCTCTAATCCATGCTGGCGTTTCCCACCTATGCAAAGCAGATTTTATTTACTGCTACCATAATTAAGACCATCTCGCCTCACTAAATTAGATTTTCTTTACTCCTGGCCAACGTAAATTCTTCAATCGACTGGATTTTGTTTTATTCCAAACAAACGTAAATCTATATCGCCTCACAAGAATAAATTGTCTTCACTCCTAGCCAACTTAGGTCTATTTCTATTTAGTAGACTAAGTATTCTTTACACCTAACCAACGTAAATCCATCCCACTTAACTAGAGTAAATTTCCTTTAATCCTCTTCTACGTAAATCCATTTCGATTTACTAGTTTACATTTTTTCCCTATCCAACGTAAATCCATCTCCCCTCACTAGACTACATTTTCCTTACTCCTAGCAAACGTAAATCCATCTCGCCTCACTAGACTAGATTGTCTTTACTTCTAACCAACGTAAATCCATATCGCCTCACTAAACTACACTTTCTTTACTCCTAGTCTACGTAAATTCATTCCGATTTACTAGACAACATTATCCTTACTCCTAGCAAACGTAAATCCATCTCGCCTCACTAGACTAGATTGTCTTTACTTCTAACCAACGTAAATCTATATCGCCTCACTAGACTACATTTTCCTTACTCCTAGCAAACGTAAATCCATCTCGCCTCACTATACCAGATTCCCTTTACGTCTAACCAACGTAAATCCATTTGGCTTCACTAGACTATATTGTCTTTACTCCTAGCCAACGTAAATCCATCTCACCTCACTAAACCAGATCGTCTTTATTTTTGTCCAACGTCAGACCATTTCGTCGTGAAAGTTTACTTCACGTTTGTCATTATAAAAAGGACTGTATAAAATATTTAATATGTAGTTTTCTATTAATCTTGGGAACACCCCAATAGGATTTGTCGTAATTGAAAATCAGTTTCCAAGTATCTTCAAACACAAACTACAAAAAATACATTTTAATCTTGGGAATGTGTTCTGTACAGAGAATGGCAATAGCCTTATATGTTTAAAATTATGTATTCATGCAAAAGTAGAAAAAGCGCAATAAATAACTAGAACAAAAAGTATATCCTACCTAATTGGTTTCTTCCAGATTATTCAAACTATTAAAGCTATCAAACATTCATTTTTACACTGCTTTCTTTCCCAAGATTATTTCACGGCCTTTGGTAGAATTATAGATTTAACGTTTACTAGTTTGACGAAGTAATTAAAACAGCTTCACCGGCTTAGTTTGGAGCTGCAAAACCACCAGGCTATATTTAATAACAGAGGCAAATAAATCACAAAATCTAATTCCCTTGGCGGCATTGAGATAATAAAACATATTACTCTTTTGGATTGGAGATGAATTTATAATTATACGAGTGAAGAAAGTTTGTATTTTATAAAATATATATTATACAAGAATCATGACGTTTTATATAAAACACGTTTTTAGTTTATATAGTATGAAGAGCATAGTGGTACAATATATTACAATGAAAATATTGGAAAGATACACAATCAAAAATTAAAAATAAATCAAGTTACTTTAGATTAACCCCTTATGTACATTTCGATGACCATGTGATTATCACAGTGGGTCTTGATACAAAATTACAATCTAGTAAACAAGAAGTTACAAACTAGAATGATCATGTTATGTAACTTGTTTTTTTTGTTATTTTTGATGATTTTGTGGTATTGGGGTTCTTTCAAACATTTTATTGTAACGGTTTTAGTTACTAAATAAAAAGTTTTATTGAAGCAGAATTCCTTTCAATCTTTTAACAAGTTATTTGCTTCTACACAGTTCCAACGAAATGAATAAACCTAGCTAAGAAAAACAGAACCATGGAAGTGTTGAGTACATGTAAAATGATTGATGGATATTGGTCATTCTATATAAATTGTTGAAAGGGACGAGTTGATGAGATACAAGAACAAATCAAGGTTCTATTGATTGGTGTTTCATTTACGTTTTATTAAATAATAACATATTATACACCATCAGTAAAGTATAAATGATAATTTATACAACCATCATAAATTATTTGGTCATTATGTCATTATAAAATATTTATTGATTTAGTGATTTCGAAAAATAATTATATATCTACGATAAGAACACATCAAGATACTATCAATCTTTGAAAGTTAACTAGCATAAATACCAAGTAAGAATCTTGCTTACGTACATATAGATAAAGTGATAAGTGAATACAAGAAAAGAGTGTTGCAAAGTTAATATATATATATATATATATATATATATATATATATATATATATATATATATATGTATATATATATATATATATAATTCTTTTCCGAAATCAGTAAACCAATAAGTATTTTATAATGACCAAATATATTATGATGGTTATATAAAATATTATTTTATATTCTTCTGATGGAGTAGAATATGTTATTATTTAAATAACGAGAATGAAACACCAATCAATAGAACGTTGATTTCTTCCTTCATCTCATCATCTCATCCCTTTCAACAATTTACCTAGAATGACCAATATCCATGAATCATTTTATATGTACTAAACACTTCCGTAGACAACACAAATATTTATTAATTACTAAAACTTGTGTAGACTTAGGTAATGGTCATTGCATAGCACGCTACTTACCTAAATAAATTGAGATGACGCGAACGAAAGAATCATAAATCTACCCAAACTCTTATGCCGAACGTTAGACTAATGTTGGGTGAGGCAAAAAAATCTACTCCAGTATGAACTGTAAAAGAAGTCTGATATTATTGGTAAATAAAATTACATTCCTCTAAATCCTGTCTTCGGCATGACTCTGTTTTTCTTAGCTAAGTTAATTCATTTTGTTGGAATTGTGTAAAAGCATATAACTTGTTAAAACATTAAAAAGTATTTTGATTCAATCAAACTGTTTATTTTGTAACTCGAAACGTTACAATGAAAATATTGGAAAGAACCCCAATACCACAAAAATAACAAATAAAACAAGGTACTTTAGATGATCACTCTAGTTTGTAACTTCTTCTTTGCTAGATTGTACTTTTATAGTAAGACCCACTGATGACATGGTTATCGAAATGTACATAAGGGTTTAATCTAAAGCAACTTGTTTTATGTATTATTTTTGTGGTATTAGGGTTCTTTCCAATATTTGTATTGTGATATATTGTTCCACTGTGCTCTTTATACTGTATATAAACTACAAAAGTGTTTTATATAAATCGTCATTATTCTTGTATAATATATATTTTATAAAATAAAAAACTTTCTTCACTCATAAAATCATAAATAAATCTTCCAATCCAAAAGAGTTATAAGTTTTATTATCTCATTTGTCTAAACTCAATACAGAAAAGGGATATGGATTTTTTGAATTATTTACCTCTGTTATTAAATATAGCCTGCGGTTTTGCAGCTCCAAACTAACCCGGTGAAGCTGTTTTAATTACATCCTCACAATGTGTAAACTGTAATGTACGTCCCCATTTATGATAACGGGATTGTATGTACATCTCATGTGGAGCAGAACTTATCACTTAATATGGCTCTATGATGATGTTAGTACCTCATATCCACAATATTTAATTACAATATTGTGAAAATAATTTTTACAATTTTCATATATGTACTGCAATTATTTCTTGTGAGTTGGTTTAAAACGAGTGCCGTAGGATTGCCTAGCCAGAAGTTGCAATGACACTTTGATCCAGGATTATTTTGCTAAAAGCGTTTTATCATCGTAAAAAGCAACATAGAAAGAAGGGTATTTAGTATTTTATTGCAATTCCTAATTGTTAATTCAACACCCAGCTGTATGTAGAATAAAATATGCAATTTGCAAAATATTAGGCAGCTTATAAATAGGTTAATTGTAGCACATGAGGCCAATGTGAGTTATTGTTGCTATAAACACTGCTTCTACTTAAAGTGCGTATTGTAGCTCACACCTTAGTAACTTACAATATGTAACTTATAGCGTATAGCACGGTAAATGTAACAACTAACCGATTATAGTGTACAATAATATTGCTGGCGATTTACATATATTCCTCACTATAACTGACGCAACTTCTATTTTATTGTTACTTGTAATACAATCGTACCTACAGTAAGTAGGAAGGGGCATAGAATAGCACAGCCACCCCTAAACTCGGCCGCTACGTAACCTAGGACTATAGGGGTAGTTTTGGATGATGCTCAAGGTCATCCCGGCCCTGACCCTAGACCAAAGGGTGGTTTCGACCACGTTCAGGGGGGTAGGGGGTAGTTTTTCGAAAAAAAAAAAAAAAAAATCGGCCGCTACGTAACCTAGGACTATAGGGGTAGTTTCGGATGATGCGGGCGGACGTCGTGATCCTGATCCAAGCTTTGGGGGTGGTTTTGAACACGTCTAGAGGGGTGGGGGGTAGTTTTTCGAAAAAAAATAAATTTCGGCCAACTAACCTAAGCTAGCCAAAATGGATCTAACCTAACCTAACATACGTGTTGGGGGTGACCTCGGCTACGTTCAGGACCATCACCGGGGGTAGCTCCAGGGGTGGATTGGGGGTGGGGGGTAGTTTTCGAAAAAATTTTGGAAAAACGTGCCTTGACCGATAGGGTATGTCTAGAGTGTATTATCGCGTCGGTAGGGGTAGTTTCACCTAGGGGTAGTTTTTGAATAAAATACGAAAATGCCGAAAATCGATCGGTTGGATCAACAGACAGTACGGGATACGTGCAGAGGCTCTTTTGGACCGTTGCGGGGGCTGTTTCACCTAGGGGTAGTTTTTACAAAAAATACGAATTTGCCGAAAATCGATCGGTTGGATCAAATGACCGTATATGGTATGGTTAAAGTCTATTATGAACCGTTGTGGGGCGGATTGCCAAAAATAATCGGGGTCCTAGGTAAAATCCACCGGGGCATTAGTTAAACCCGCCAAGGTAGAGCCAATATGGAGCACGCTATCGGTTAAAGCCAAACCGAGCCCAGCCACCCAGGCGTTAGGTAAGAGCAAGGTAAAGCCAACCTAGGTAACCCTGGAATCGGGCATCATGTGGGGTTGTTATCAAATGAAATTGTCAAAAAATGATCGGTTAGATCAAACGACCAACGCTCCAACTAGACGCTAATTGTAACCGACCAACCGAGTGCAAATAGTCAACAAGCTGAATCGACCAATCACAACACAGGGGCCCTGTAGGTCCACGCAAACGGTCGCTGTAAGACGCGAAGGCTTATATACAGCGTTAAACCAATATATATGATAGCCCACATAATGTGTTAAACAAATATGTAAGCCTACATACATACTATGCTAGGCCAACATACATGGGCCTACTATGTTTGTAAACCACAGGCCAAACCCTTATGACCTGAGCTATTTTCACCTCTTCTATCAGGTTGATCCTCAGGCAGGCAACCGTATAATATGGGAGGTACTATATGGTACATCTACCAATGCATAACCTATCAAGCCCACGTAAAGGTTTATGACGTATCGGCGTTCGAGCGACTCAGGTATTAGGCCCTCCATAACTAGAGGGGGCAAGGGTTATGATTGTCAAACTCAAAATTGTCTATGCTACAAAATAATAAACAAAGCAATAAAGCCCTGTCGTTTCAGGGAATACGCTTGACCGTGTGTTAGACATGTACAGACTTGCAGCGATAACACATTATCTAAAAACCGCAACGGCAGCCGGTGACCGCTATAGCAGGCATAAAAACCAGCACGGCTATGTCGTTGTGAATCTAGGCACGTGTTTATGTTTTGATTACTGTATCAAATTACTGTGTACTGTCGACATACCAAGGCCTACATATATATAATCAGAAATCAGTGTAAATAATCAAATAGCCTCAATGGACATCTCCTATAGCTGTAAATGTATCTAGATATAAAGGTATATATGGAGAAACACTAATAATGAGGCCTATCACAAAACATGAATAAATATATGATATAAAACGATGCTAAGCCAGCATGCAAGCTATCATACATAGGCGTATATACCACGTTAAGCCTACATACATGATAGTACACATAATGTGTTAAACAAACATGCGTGTAAACCTGCATACACACTATGCCAAGCCGACTTACATGAATCCCTAAATGCGCCTACTATGTCGGTAAAACACTGGCCAAAGCCTATATGATCTGGGCCTGACACACATTTACACCTCGTCTATCAGCTAGAACCAGGCAACCGTATAA
Organism: Prosapia bicincta; assembly: GCA_036971475.1. Classification (NCBI taxonomy): domain Eukaryota; kingdom Metazoa; phylum Arthropoda; class Insecta; order Hemiptera; family Cercopidae; genus Prosapia; species Prosapia bicincta. The sequence continues at coordinate 18,484,565 of JBAIZL010000001.1, read as the reverse complement.
TAAGGGAAGTACTATACGGTATAGCTAACAATGCAAAACCTATCACGCCTATGACGGTCAACAAATATTACAATATAATTTAAAAATTTACGCAACCTATATACATACAATGCTAACCAATATAAGCATATATACTATGTTAAACCAGCATGCAATATACTCTAAATAGCCATATATACGATGTTAAACCAATATGCAGGTTAACCTATATACATCCTGTATTAGGCAAATATCCCCGTTACCCACATAGGCCTATATAATATGTTAAGCCAGGATGAATGATAGCTTATATAGTGTGTTAAACAAATATGCTTGTAAACCTACATAAATAATATGCTAAGCCTACATACTGTGCTAAACAGATATGCGTGTAAACCCGCATAAATACTATGCTAACCAACATGGATGCTATCCTACATAGGCTTATATACTATGTTAGGCCTGCATACGTAATTACCCTATATAGTGTGTTAAATAAATATGCGTGTAAACCAAATAAATACTATGCTAAGCCAACGTGCACGCTATCATACTATGTTAGGCCTACATAATGTGTTAAACATATATGTGTATAAGCCTACATAGATATTATGCTAAGAAGACAAGGGCCTACAAAGTATAACACATTATATCCAGTGCATAGTTTAGCTAATGGTTATCACACACACTATCCTACAAGCTGCCCACAAATTACCACATAATACCTGATACATAGCCTGGGTAATCATTAACACATAATATGCCCCAACACATAATATCCGGTGCATAGCCTCGCTAAATAAGCATAAACTCCCCAAAATTGGCTTATCAATTATGTATGGTCTAGATTTAGTCACACATGTCACTTCAAAAGTCAGCTGGAAAGAAACACTAGCCTGGTATATACTATGTTAAACCAGCATGCAATATACTCTAAATAGCCATATATACGCTGTTAAACAAATATGCGTGTAAACCCACATAAATACGCCAAGCCAATATCCGTGCTATCATAGATAGGCGTATATACTATGTTAGGCCTACATACTGCGTTAAACAAACATGTGTGTAAGCCTGCATACATATTATGCTAAGCCGACAACGGCCTACAAATTATATCCAATGCATAGTTTAGCTAATGGTTATCACACAGTAGCCTGACTACAACCTGCCCACATAATACCCGATACATAGCTAGACTAATCATTAACACATAGTATCCGATGCATAGCCCGACGATGGGTTAACATATAGTATCCGATAAGTAGCCTGAGTATGCCCCCACATATAATATCCGGTACACAGCCTCGCTAATGGTTAGCACATAATAGCCGATGCTGAGCCTGGCTATGGAATATCACATATTATCTGATGTGTAGCCTGACTAATGGTTAACACAGCCAGGCTAATGATTAACATAAAGTATCCAATGCATGGCTTGGGTAATGTATATAGTTAGCCTACACTCTGTGTTATCTATGTAAACCCACATACTATGCTAAGCTGGTTATCCATAGACACAGATCTATGGTGATGCAAGAGTAACCAGCACCCTGACAACAGATACCTAGCATGATCATAGCCTACATTTCCTGATAACAGATACCTAGCCTGACCATAGCCTACATAGCTAGACAAAAGATACATAACTAGACAATAGATACCTAGCCTGACAACAGACACCAATCCCGGAATCAAATACATAGCCTGACAAACGATGCATAGCCCGACAAGGGCTAGCACATAGTATCCGAGGTATAGAATGACTAACGGTTAACACATGGTATCCAAAGCATAGCTAGGCCAGTGAATAACTAATGGTTAGTTTGACTATGGTTAACACACAGTGTCCGATGCATAGCCTAGCTAATGGATAAATACTATGGTAAGCCAACATGCTATCATACTGTGTTAAGCCTAAATACATAATAGAATACATAATGTGTTAAACATATATGTGTGTAAGTTTGCATAGATATTATGCTAAGAAGACATGGGCCTACAAAGTATAACACATTATATCCAGTGTATAGTTTAACTAATTGATATCACACACTATCCCACAAGTTGCCCACAAATTACCACATAATACCTGATACATAGCCCGGTTAATCATTATCACATAGTATACGATGCAAATCACGACTAGGGCCAACACAATATATCCAAACCATAGCCTGACTAGGGCTAACATATAGTATCCGATGAGAAGTATGAATACATAATATCCGTTGCATAGCTCGGCTAAAGTTCGTCATATAGCACCCGAAGTATAGCTTGACAAACACACAGCATTTCATGAACGGCGTGATATAAGGTAACACATAGTATCCGATACACAAACTAGGATCGAATATGACGTCATCCAGGTGGAGAACAAGATGGCTGTAATGGTCAAAAGGGCTATGGCCTGTGTAGGCTAGATCAAATAACCAACGTTTCAACTAAACTACTGTCATACGCGTAGTTTAACCAACCAACATACGTGAAGTTCAAACGAACAGCATTGACACCAAGTCCAAATAGGCTATGGCGGCTATGCCCAGATCAGCGTTTCAGCTAATCAAAATGAAAAACTTACGCTAATCAACCAACATCTACACCGAGGTCAAATGGGTTATGGTTAGCGAAGGCACTGGCAAAAGCTTTAAGCCGTAGACATAATTATAGCTATCAACACATACCAAAATAGCTATGCAGAAACCGTCAAGGCCATTACACATATTGTCCAGGTATGTTCTCCATCAAACCGAGACTTTAGACACCATCTCTGTAAAACAGCTAACAAATTATACTCTACCGTAATAGGTATGTCAAAACTGTTACCGGCTTATAATCTAAGACAGTGGTTACGTAACGCCCTTTATCAATTTAAGACCTTAAGAGATATCTTCGTAAAGACAGCTACCAATCCGTACTATATCACAATAGTTACGTTAGAGCTACCGCTGCTCACCCTACCATAATAGCTACGTACAGACGGTTAATATTGTATAACCTATCACAAGACTTATGTAAAATCAGCTATGCATAACCTGTCACACAATAACTGCGTAAAGGCAGCTAACAAGGCCTACCCCATTAAAATAGCTACGAAAAGATAACAACCAATACATAACTTATCATAATAGCTATGTAAAGACAGCTAAAGATGCATAACCTAACTCAGTAATGATTGCTACTAAATAATGAACCATCACACTAGCCTCGTAAAGACAGCTACCAACATCACAATAGCTACGTAAAAACAGTTATCGATCCGTGACCAAGATAATACTTACGTAAGATCTATATCAGTGCTAAGACAATAGCGCCGTAAGGAAAACCTACCACTGCATGAACTACGACAACAGCAAGGTGTGGACGGCTACCAATGCATTACTTATCACAACTACCAACACATAACTCGTCACACTAGCTAAGTAAATAGCGCTACGATTGAATAGCCTATCACACAGGCCAAATGAGGGTCACTAACTAAACCATCACAATATCTCTGTACATGGCAGATGGCCATGTCTACAACCGTAGTTCTACAACCATAGGTCAGCGATGCCCGTGATGGAGATACGACCAACCTTTGAAAGTTAGGGGTGGTTTTGGATGATGCAGGCGGTCGATGTGACCTTGATCGTGGCCTTGGGGGAGGATTCAACCACGTCTAGAGGGGTAGTTTTTAGGAAAAATTATTTTCAACCCACTAACCTAAGTTAGCCAGAGTGCTTCTAACCTAACCTACTGTTGGGTGTTCAACCACGTCTAGAGGGGTAGTTTTTAGAAAAATTATTTTCAACCCACTAACCTAAGCTAGCCAGAGTGCTTCTAACCTAACCTACTGTTAGGTGTGCGATAAAGATGAGGATCATCACGCCATCTGCCATGTACAGAGATATTGTGATGGTTTAGTTAGTGACCCTCATTTGGCCTGTGTGATAGGCTATTCAATCGTAGCGCTATTTACTTAGCTAGTGTGACGAGTTATGTGTTGGTAGTTGTGATAAGTAATGCATTGGTAGCCGTCCACACCTTGCTGTTGTCGTAGTTCATGCAGTGGTAGGTTTTCCTTACGGCGCTATTGTCTTAGCACTGATATAGATCTTACGTAAGTATTATCTTGGTCACGGATCGATAACTGTTTTTACGTAGCTATTGTGATGTTGGTAGCTGTCTTTACGAGGCTAGTGTGATGGTTCATTATTTAGTAGCAATCATTACTGAGTTAGGTTATGCATCTTTAGCTGTCTTTACATAGCTATTATGATAAGTTATGTATTGGTTGTTATCTTTTCGTAGCTATTTTAATGGGGTAGGCCTTGTTAGCTGCCTTTACGCAGTTATTGTGTGACAGGTTATGCATAGCTGATTTTACATAAGTCTTGTGATAGGTTATACAATATTAACCGTCTGTACGTAGCTATTATGGTAGGGTGAGCAGCGGTAGCTCTAACGTAACTATTGTGATATAGTACGGATTGGTAGCTGTCTTTACGAAGATATCTCTTAAGGTCTTAAATTGATAAAGGGCGTTACGTAACCACTGTCTTAGATTATAAGCCGGTAACAGTTTTGACATACCTATTACGGTAGAGTATAATTTGTTAGCTGTTTTACAGAGATGGTGTCTAAAGTCTCGGTTTGATGGAGAACATACCTGGACAATATGTGTAATGGCCTTGACGGTTTCTGCATAGCTATTTTGGTATGTGTTGATAGCTATAATTATGTCTACGGCTTAAAGCTTTTGCCAGTGCCTTCGCTAACCATAACCCATTTGACCTCGGTGTAGATGTTGGTTGATTAGCGTAAGTTTTTCATTTTGATTAGCTGAAACGCTGATCTGGGCATAGCCGCCATAGCCTATTTGGACTTGGTGTCAATGCTGTTCGTTTGAACTTCACGTATGTTGGTTGGTTAAACTACGCGTATGACAGTAGTTTAGTTGAAACGTTGGTTATTTGATCTAGCCTACACAGGCCATAGCCCTTTTGACCATTACAGCCATCTTGTTCTCCACCTGGATGACGTCATATTCGATCCTAGTTTGTGTATCGGATACTATGTGTTACCTTATATCACGCCGTTCATGAAATGCTGTGTGTTTGTCAAGCTATACTTCGGGTGCTATATGACGAACTTTAGCCGAGCTATGCAACGGATATTATGTATTCATACTTCTCATCGGATACTATATGTTAGCCCTAGTCAGGCTATGGTTTGGATATATTGTGTTGGCCCTAGTCGTGATTTGCATCGTATACTATGTGATAATGATTAACCGGGCTATGTATCAGGTATTATGTGGTAATTTGTGGGCAACTTGTGGGATAGTGTGTGATATCAATTAGTTAAACTATACACTGGATATAATGTGTTATACTTTGTAGGCCCATGTCTTCTTAGCATAATATCTATGCAAACTTACACACATATATGTTTAACACATTATGTATTCTATTATGTATTTAGGCTTAACACAGTATGATAGCATGTTGGCTTACCATAGTATTTATCCATTAGCTAGGCTATGCATCGGACACTGTGTGTTAACCATAGTCAAACTAACCATTAGTTATTCACTGGCCTAGCTATGCTTTGGATACCATGTGTTAACCGTTAGTCATTCTATACCTCGGATACTATGTGCTAGCCCTTGTCGGGCTATGCATCGTTTGTCAGGCTATGTATTTGATTCCGGGATTGGTGTCTGTTGTCAGGCTAGGTATCTATTGTCTAGTTATGTATCTTTTGTCTAGCTATGTAGGCTATGGTCAGGCTAGGTATCTGTTATCAGGAAATGTAGGCTATGATCATGCTAGGTATCTGTTGTCAGGGTGCTGGTTACTCTTGCATCACCATAGATCTGTGTCTATGGATAACCAGCTTAGCATAGTATGTGGGTTTACATAGATAACACAGAGTGTAGGCTAACTATATACATTACCCAAGCCATGCATTGGATACTTTATGTTAATCATTAGCCTGGCTGTGTTAACCATTAGTCAGGCTACACATCAGATAATATGTGATATTCCATAGCCAGGCTCAGCATCGGCTATTATGTGCTAACCATTAGCGAGGCTGTGTACCGGATATTATATGTGGGGGCATACTCAGGCTACTTATCGGATACTATATGTTAACCCATCGTCGGGCTATGCATCGGATACTATGTGTTAATGATTAGTCTAGCTATGTATCGGGTATTATGTGGGCAGGTTGTAGTCAGGCTACTGTGTGATAACCATTAGCTAAACTATGCATTGGATATAATTTGTAGGCCGTTGTCGGCTTAGCATAATATGTATGCAGGCTTACACACATGTTTGTTTAACGCAGTATGTAGGCCTAACATAGTATATACGCCTATCTATGATAGCACGGATATTGGCTTGGCGTATTTATGTGGGTTTACACGCATATTTGTTTAACAGCGTATATATGGCTATTTAGAGTATATTGCATGCTGGTTTAACATAGTATATACCAGGCTAGTGTTTCTTTCCAGCTGACTTTTGAAGTGACATGTGTGACTAAATCTAGACCATACATAATTGATAAGCCAATTTTGGGGAGTTTATGCTTATTTAGCGAGGCTATGCACCGGATATTATGTGTTGGGGCATATTATGTGTTAATGATTACCCAGGCTATGTATCAGGTATTATGTGGTAATTTGTGGGCAGCTTGTAGGATAGTGTGTGTGATAACCATTAGCTAAACTATGCACTGGATATAATGTGTTATACTTTGTAGGCCCTTGTCTTCTTAGCATAATATCTATGTAGGCTTATACACATATATGTTTAACACATTATGTAGGCCTAACATAGTATGATAGCGTGCACGTTGGCTTAGCATAGTATTTATTTGGTTTACACGCATATTTATTTAACACACTATATAGGGTAATTACGTATGCAGGCCTAACATAGTATATAAGCCTATGTAGGATAGCATCCATGTTGGTTAGCATAGTATTTATGCGGGTTTACACGCATATCTGTTTAGCACAGTATGTAGGCTTAGCATATTATTTATGTAGGTTTACAAGCATATTTGTTTAACACACTATATAAGCTATCATTCATCCTGGCTTAACATATTATATAGGCCTATGTGGGTAACGGGGATATTTGCCTAATACAGGATGTATATAGGTTAACCTGCATATTGGTTTAACATCGTATATATGGCTATTTAGAGTATATTGCATGCTGGTTTAACATAGTATATATGCTTATATTGGTTAGCATTGTATGTATATAGGTTGCGTAAATTTTTAAATTATATTGTAATATTTGTTGACCGTCATAGGCGTGATAGGTTATGCATTGTTAGCTATACCGTATAGTACTTCCCTTATTATACGGTTGCCTGGTTCTAGCTGATAGACGAGGTGTAAATGTGTGTCAGGCCCAGATCATATAGGCTTTGGCCAGTGTTTTACCGACATAGTAGGCGCATTTAGGGATTCATGTAAGTCGGCTTGGCATAGTGTGTATGCAGGTTTACACGCATGTTTGTTTAACACATTATGTGTACTATCATGTATGTAGGCTTAACGTGGTATATACGCCTATGTATGATAGCTTGCATGCTGGCTTAGCATCGTTTTATATCATATATTTATTCATGTTTTGTGATAGGCCTCATTATTAGTGTTTCTCCATATATACCTTTATATCTAGATACATTTACAGCTATAGGAGATGTCCATTGAGGCTATTTGATTATTTACACTGATTTCTGATTATATATATGTAGGCCTTGGTATGTCGACAGTACACAGTAATTTGATACAGTAATCAAAACATAAACACGTGCCTAGATTCACAACGACATAGCCGTGCTGGTTTTTATGCCTGCTATAGCGGTCACCGGCTGCCGTTGCGGTTTTTAGATAATGTGTTATCGCTGCAAGTCTGTACATGTCTAACACACGGTCAAGCGTATTCCCTGAAACGACAGGGCTTTATTGCTTTGTTTATTATTTTGTAGCATAGACAATTTTGAGTTTGACAATCATAACCCTTGCCCCCTCTAGTTATGGAGGGCCTAATACCTGAGTCGCTCGAACGCCGATACGTCATAAACCTTTACGTGGGCTTGATAGGTTATGCATTGGTAGATGTACCATATAGTACCTCCCATATTATACGGTTGCCTGCCTGAGGATCAACCTGATAGAAGAGGTGAAAATAGCTCAGGTCATAAGGGTTTGGCCTGTGGTTTACAAACATAGTAGGCCCATGTATGTTGGCCTAGCATAGTATGTATGTAGGCTTACATATTTGTTTAACACATTATGTGGGCTATCATATATATTGGTTTAACGCTGTATATAAGCCTTCGCGTCTTACAGCGACCGTTTGCGTGGACCTACAGGGCCCCTGTGTTGTGATTGGTCGATTCAGCTTGTTGACTATTTGCACTCGGTTGGTCGGTTACAATTAGCGTCTAGTTGGAGCGTTGGTCGTTTGATCTAACCGATCATTTTTTGACAATTTCATTTGATAACAACCCCACATGATGCCCGATTCCAGGGTTACCTAGGTTGGCTTTACCTTGCTCTTACCTAACGCCTGGGTGGCTGGGCTCGGTTTGGCTTTAACCGATAGCGTGCTCCATATTGGCTCTACCTTGGCGGGTTTAACTAATGCCCCGGTGGATTTTACCTAGGACCCCGATTATTTTTGGCAATCCGCCCCACAACGGTTCATAATAGACTTTAACCATACCATATACGGTCATTTGATCCAACCGATCGATTTTCGGCAAATTCGTATTTTTTGTAAAAACTACCCCTAGGTGAAACAGCCCCCGCAACGGTCCAAAAGAGCCTCTGCACGTATCCCGTACTGTCTGTTGATCCAACCGATCGATTTTCGGCATTTTCGTATTTTATTCAAAAACTACCCCTAGGTGAAACTACCCCTACCGACGCGATAATACACTCTAGACATACCCTATCGGTCAAGGCACGTTTTTCCAAAATTTTTTCGAAAACTACCCCCCACCCCCAATCCACCCCTGGAGCTACCCCCGGTGATGGTCCTGAACGTAGCCGAGGTCACCCCCAACACGTATGTTAGGTTAGGTTAGATCCATTTTGGCTAGCTTAGGTTAGTTGGCCGAAATTTATTTTTTTTCGAAAAACTACCCCCCACCCCTCTAGACGTGTTCAAAACCACCCCCAAAGCTTGGATCAGGATCACGACGTCCGCCCGCATCATCCGAAACTACCCCTATAGTCCTAGGTTACGTAGCGGCCGATTTTTTTTTTTTTTTTTTTCGAAAAACTACCCCCTACCCCCCTGAACGTGGTCGAAACCACCCCTTGGTCTAGGGTCAGGGCCGGGATGACCTTGAGCATCATCCAAAACTACCCCTATAGTCCTAGGTTACGTAGCGGCCGAGTTTAGGGGTGGCTGTGCTATTCTATGCCCCTTCCTACTACAGTACCTTACTATAAGTCGTTCATGCTATGACTGGTACTTTGTATTATAACATATTTGGATTTAAAACAAAAATTTGGATTTTATCAACTATACTAACTATTAAACAAGTTAAAGACAACTATGTATTTTTCAAAAATCTCTCTGTAAATAGAGATCTAGTTGCAAAGCTATGTTTCAAAATGATAACTATCTCTAAATAATGAAAGATATATTTCAGAGTATAAAATTATTGCCTAATAAATACGTTTAGTTCATTAAAAATAAAATATTGAATTTAAATACATGTTTTTCATTAACTTTACCAACACACAAAATAAAATCACACTATTGATAAAAAACATTTTTCTGTTTTGAACAAACCGAGTACTTTAATTAGAATATCTAGTTTTCTCGTGCACTACTTTAATTACAGTATATTACAGCAACAACATGATGCAGATTAGTTTTACACTATTCACGTAAATAAATTATAACTAAGGTAATTACTAGCAGACACTTTTACTTATATTTATTACTAGTATTAAAGTTTAGTCATTATATAAATTACCAATTTGTGTGGTTTTATTGCTTTTAGTTGTAAATTTTTGAAAATTATAAAAAATGTTTTACAGAATATTAATTTTTAATTGTAGAAGCTACACGGAAATAGTCTTTAAAAATTATGTTATATTATTATTATAAATTAAAATGACATATTAACCCAAGTTTGGGAAAACCCTAAAAATTATTCCTCAATTTAGGTATACATAAAGTATAACTTTTATTTTTGTGAATATTTTAAAAATAGTATAGTTTATTTAAATGCCATTGTAGAGAATACCTATCTAACTTGTAATACAATCGTATTTACAGTAACTTGCTATAAGTGGTCATTGCGATGACTGGTACTTTGTATTATAACATATTCGCACCGTCAGTGAAGCAATTAGGGTAAAGATTAGTATTTTTTTAAACTTAAGTGTTATTTTATTGGCAGACAACACCATTTAGTAAGGTGATTTCTAGAGGTAGCGGATAACGCAAGAAACCGCAGGATGTTTGCTAAAAAAGGAATTAATAAATCCTAAGTCGTGTCAGATGATCTTTAAGAGATGATGAATCTTTACGCGTTCCCAGTATGGTCTCACATTTACACGTCACGCGTAAAAATGTTATAAAATTACTTGAGCAGGTTCCACTTCCTTTAAAGCATGTCCCTAACTGCAGATTAGAGTTAGAGATAATGTTTTGCCTTTTATCTTGGGAAACAATTTTATATCTTCTGATTTCTAATATGATAAAACAGTGATGAGACCAATTCATAAGCTCGTTCCCGAGTGTTCAAACTAAGTACATTCAGGCATTACTCTTTTCTTAAACTTTCAATGTTGGTTCAAATTTCACTTCTGCGGTTGACTTTATTCTATTGGATAATTATTACACAGTGTAACCTATAAAATCATAATATCAATGCTTGCATTGTAGTTTATATATTTATAGACAACGTTAATCTAATAATCAAGTTTGAAAACAACATGTCTTAAACAAATAAGGTCTAAAACAAAACTTAGTAATTGTAACAGAGTTACTTCACTCAAGTGAAGTTATCACTCAAAATTCAATTATTTGTGTTTAAAACTTTCATCAGTGCTATAAAGTTTAACCATACCTATGTCTAAATGTTTGTCAATTTTAAAAAATGTAATTGCGAGCGTCAAAATTAAACTAAAATTAAATCCTTCCTTATAATGAGAAACATGGCGGAAAAACTTGCAGACAAAAATATATCTGGATTTCCTTACTTCTGTCAAATAATACTTTCTCTTGAGTCATTCAAGTTTGTTTAAAAACATGCGTCACAAATTTGGATTTTATGAATTTTATTTTTTATTACCAAATTAAAGATATCTATTGATTTTTCAAAAATCTCCCAGTAACTGTAAAAGAGATCTAGTTACAAAGCTAGGTTTTAAAATGATAATTATATCACTAAATAATGATAGAAATATTTCAAAGCTTAAAATTATAGATTAATAAATATGTTTAGTTCATTAAAAAGTAAATACTGAATTTAAATACATGTTTTAATTAACTTTTATAATACACAAATTAAAATCACAATATTGCTAAAAACGTACTTTCCGTTCCGAATAAACCCAGGGCTTTAATTAGAAAATTCAATTATCTGGCATTATTTTGATTACAGTATGATATAGCACCAACATGATAATGGTTAACGTTTAAATTATTCGCGTAATTAAATTATAACAAAATTAATTACTGCCTTACTCATTCGCATATATTAATTTCTAGTAATAATGTTTAGTCATTAGACAATCTAGATATTTTTTGTTTTATGGTTTTTTTATAAATTGTTGATGATAGTATTACTTTTATTTTGGTGAATATTTTAATAATGGTATAGCTTATTTAAATGACATTGTAGTTAATACATATCTAAGTTTGCACTTTATATATTTAACTAATTATTATTTATCTCACTTGAGAGATCGTGCCTGCAATGGATCACTGCACGAATTCGTTTACCGATTCCTCAAAATATTTGTATTATTGTCTGCAATTAGTTGTATGTTATTGGTGTTACATAGGGCCATTACTATCACAAAATGCGATAAATATTCCATTTCGAGCAGATTACATATCAAGAAAGAAGTTGGATGTTTTTGTAAAACTCTATATACATATCTAAGTAACTATTTAGTCAAAACAAAGTCTAATGAGTCTTATGACTGTGGCCCATATAATGATGAAGCCACCCATACTGCAACGTCTCACTATAAATAGAAGCAGCGTTTCAAATTCCATAATTAGCTCTTACGGAGCGATAGGGAAGGGATTTTAAAGGAAATATATTTGTATAATTGATATGCAAAATACAACAAAAGATTTTGCAATATATAATTCATTTTCGACCTAAGAGAAGTAAATATGTTACTTAAAATAATAATTAATATCCTGTATTTAGGTGTCAATTGTAAATGTAACAAATTGTTCTATTTTAATAGAGTAAAATGTTATTTTCATAATATTTTAATGCATAAAAGCAATATACCTTTTAAGCATAGAAACATGTTTATATGCAGAAGTCTCTGGGTTGAAGAAAGATAAATAAATGAGTTATGTACAAACCATCTTCAACCCTTGCTGGCTTTCCTCACGATACAACCTCTATGAATGCGTCTTGACAATAAGGACGGCCAAATCACTGTATAGTAATGCCATTTATAAAAACGTATTACAAAAGATAGACATTTAGAGATATCAGAGCCTTATGGAGTTTATGGTTGTGATTATTATTATTAACGCACCAACGGCATAAAAGCATAACGATTAGCATCGGAATATATGTCAATGAAGCTCTTTCAACAAGATTTTGGTATAATTGGTGGACAATTAGAAGATAAGTTGTAGAATACGTAAAGTGTGGTAACTGGTATGATTATTAGAAATTGACATTTAATCGATTGTATAATTGGGTAACATCACCCCTACAAGCACAATATCCTTTACAATTTAAACCTCAGAGAATCGATAAAAATATATAAAGTTACATATAATAGGTTATAGTTTAGCATATGAGATTAAATATATAAGATACACACTTTTGTATACACTGTTCTCACAGAATATAATACATTTTTCATCCTGTGTCTCTCACTAGTGATTCAGGTCCATTCATAAGTGAGATATTGGAAACTAATTGTTGTAAAATGAATATTTAAAAAAGATTTAAAATGATTTATATGAAATAATTAAAACTAAGATAGAACCACAAGCTAAAAATGTTTGAATGAACTTTAATAAGTACATTTAATATGCCTAGTGTAATGAGCTGATAAAACTGTATTGAAGTAAATAATACATCATTTGAATAATAAAGATAGTGTTATGTAAAGTTTAATTTTGGTTCATTATAATATGAAGAAAATAAATCAATCTTCCTCTGTCCGCAATTTGTATAATAAAGTAAACTGTACGTTAATCAACAATACAGCCCATTCACGCTAATTATAGTGACCGATGTCTTAAAAGAGTGTAATCGACTTTCTGCCAAAAGCGAAAATGAAATAATATCCATATTTCAACAAAATCAATAAAATAAACACAGCCTTAGTAACATTCTTGTCCGTTACTCACGGCAATGAGTAATGCACTGACCATGTGCGAAATTTATTTATTGAAAGACATCAGTAAAATTCGATCGTTGCAATGTGTAAACGAAGTAGGCCTATATATTATAAAACATTGATTAGAAAACCTCTTCCTAAGGGAGTTCTTCCATGGAGAACAAAGTCGCCATTATGTCTTTGGTGTTTATTCTAATTAGTCAAATATTAGTTACAGTGTTATATATATTGGAAGTGGTTTAACACGAATAAAACTAAAGAATAATCTAGATTGAGCTTAAAGTAAATATTAAGACCCAACCTGGCCGTGAATAGAATTCATCAAGAATTATCTTTAAACTCAAGGAATTGCAGAAAAGTGTAACACAAACAACATTTGTAATGCTGAAAGTTACATGACAGCAAACATTAGACAAAGAAAGCGCTTCAAAGATACTAACAAAGTAAAGCAAGCCCTAAGCTCTCAAATCCCGTTTTAGAGAAAGCACTTTAATTAAAGCAGTCAAATATTGTAACAAAACACAATAAATTGCAACGTTTACAATTTACAAGATGGAGGTTAACGTTTAATGTTCTTTAGAAGAACTTAATAGAACTTTATAGAACAGAGCAACAATTACGAGGAATCATCAGTTTTAATAAGCAGGGAACAATTATAAGACAAAAATATTACAGGATCTAATCATACCTCATATAGTTTTAAGCTATGCTCACACAACATTTACTGATGTACGCATTAAAAAAAAAAAAAATTATTTGGTTTTATCGTATTTGCAGGAAACAAATATTTACTAAATAATAAATAACTATAGCCTTTATAAATCTGATTATTCTTGCTTTTGCAATAAATTCCTTCGATTTGTAAACGAACAAAAGTTACAAACCGATACAAAGGCGTTAAAATATCTCTGGTTTGGTGATTACGTAGCAAATCTACCTCAATTCCTTCATTTCATTTTCCTTCTCCAATCAAATGAATGCTAGGTGAGACGTTTTCAAGTATTCAGTAACATTAATGTGCAAGAATATGTAATGTATTTGCAGAAACTGTTAATTTTTATCATAGGGATAGAATATGATATTACTATTATTATCATTGAAAATGTGATTCTATATTTACCTTTAAAATATATATTATTAATATAAAGTGTCCTTTAAATAATAATAATAACAGAATGTATTTACTCAGCCACAAGTTGTGCGAGTATCTTGATGTAGTTAACAATAAAACATTTTGACAATTAAAATTACTACTTTCTTTAATCATTTTACAAATCACTCTTACGAAAACATTACTGTAAATTTGAACGCCAAACCTATCTTGTTCATTAAATACAGAAAAAAGGTGATTTTCCGTTGATTCGATCTGTATGGTAAATATGTCAATAGAAAAATATGGAAGGTTTTTATACCTGGCTAGTAAGTTATTAAGCAATACAAACATATATTTGTTATATAAAATACACTTTTCACAGGTGGTTTAGGCCAGGAAACAATCTCCATGGTCATAACATATCCAAAGAATGTAAAGTATATTCTACAATAAATACAACATTATCATTAAACTCGGTTTTCAATAAACACTACAATCCTTGGTCCACGCTGATACTTTTAAGGGACGTGCTTAAGTCTTGTGTAATATGAGCCTGTATATAAAAAACTTTTATGGGAATACATATTATTCTCAAAATCAGTACTATTAGCGAAAGTAGTAAAACAATTCTTAATTAATACAACGTTGGCTGTGTACGTAAAAGAGAAAGGAAGGAGACTAAAGTTGATGGTTTTAATGTAGTTTCCATTAAACATTTCATTTCAAAACATTAGGAAAATAATAATAGCATTTTGTGTATTTTCTTGCACCATAATTCTGTTAAATAAATAGCTTCCTAGAGAGCTTGTAATATAAAAATACTCCTGGTGCAGAAAACTCACTCTTGTTAATTTTTTTTATAACAGTAATAATAAATAAATGCATACATATATATATATATATATATATATATATATATATATATATATATATATATATATGTATCACTTCACTATAATATATTTAAACAAAAATCGTATATGGTATATATGCGAGAGGTCTATAGTATCTTCATACCAAGTAAGATTCTTGTTTAAGTACATATAGTGAAAGTGAAATATATATATATATATATATATATGTGTGTGTGTGTGTGTGTGTGTGTGTGTGTGTGTGTGTGTGTGTGTGCGTGCGTGCGTGTGTGTGTGTGTGTGTGTGTTTGTGCGTGCGTGTGTGTGTATGTGTGTGTGTGTGTGTGTGTGTGTGTGTGTGTGTGTGTGTGTGTGTGTGTGTGTGTGTGTGTGTGTGTGTGTGTGTGTGTGTGTGTGTGTGTGTGTGTGTGTGTGTGTGTGTGTGTGTGTGTGTGTGTGTGTGTGTGTGTGTGTGTGTGTGTGTGTGGGTATCATTCGAATATCATAAACATAAATATATATTTTATAATTTTTAGTTAAAATTGTGTTATTATTCTTATCATAATATATATATCTTGTGTTATTAACTAGAATATTTGCTATCTATTCATTTGGGTAATTAATTACTTTATTAATTTGGTATTTATAGAGAGTATGAATAACATTAGTAAGTATAAACGAAAAACCCCTCACCTACCTTCACCGTTACACAAGTATTGCACAGTGGAACTAGGGTTCCAAATATATCACTGAAGGTGTTACAATTTATCTTGTCCACACTGTATACTTCGTCAGTAATATTTCCTTTTGTAACATGTAAAAACTACTTTTTGGCTTACAATTTTTTGACATTTATTTAAAAAAAAATTTTTAAATACAAACGTAATGCTCAAAAAATAAAATATTCAGCCTAGCGTTACAGTATTAATATTTTTTTCTTTTTACTTCTCTGGGTTTGGGCTAGTCAAAGTTAATATATGGAGACTTTTACAGTTTAAAGTGGCTTTATTTACCGGCTTGAAGCTGCGCAAATGAAACCTTTTAAGGCCAAGTGTAATATCCAATGGCATATGTAACTTAGTATTTAAAATGTATAAATTTGAAGTTCTTCTATTTATTTTCTCTTCACCTTTCAACCGTCAATCTTCCTTATATCCTAACGATACCACGATAGTTTACAAGATAGTTCAGTAACCTCTCAGTGGTTTAACTGTCACCTTTTATTCGTCTCAATTTGTAACTTCTAATAATTAACAGTTCCTCACTATTTGTTGCATAATTTCTATAATTATTGCACAGTCTTTACAATAATTCTAGTCAGCGAATTTATTTACGTTTACCAAGTATTTTCTCTCCAACAATCCTTATATCAACGTCTCTGATAGTATGTACATAGGTGTATATATATTTCAAAACGCAAATTAGATATCAAGCAAACAATTTTAGAAAAAATAACTTTTTTCCAGTTTATATTTGGAAACGTTTACGGCCTAAGGCGAAGTGCGGCGTAATGAATACCAATCACTGTGGAAAGAAATTCCTAATTTGTGTGGGACGTAATCAAGGTTCCAAATGCTTCACTGTAAAGTTCCCCTTAGGAGACATTGTCGTAACTCTACTCCCCTCAGGTCTCCTGCGTAATCAACCATGATGTAATGAGATTTATAACTTTGCCTCAGTAAAGATATGAATTGTTTCAATTTTTTTGTTCGAGCTAAAGTGAATACTGAGGTATTTGTAAGGCACTTTCATGTGGGATTTGTAACAAAAGTCATGCTTGTTAATAATACAAGCGTGGTAATAATAACACAACGTTTATTTTGCATTCTAGAATCATGTAAAAAATTTATATTAAATAAAAACAAAGTTTTACCATAAATTCAACAATTTTTATTTTAACCTAATGTACATTTCGATTACAAAGTAATTATCTTCAGAGGTATTTCACACAGTCATTTGTAAAATACATCAGAAAGATGATTAGTTTGAAATCGAAATGTACATTAGGTTAAAATAAAAATTGTTGAATTTGTGGTAAGAGGTAGTTTTTATTTAATATAAACGTTTACGCCACAGTTGCTTCAAGTTTTTATTATGTAAATAAGGTCATCTATAAGAGCTTAGCTAATAATAAATAAGTCACAATAAATCATGAAAATTAAAGCGAACATTTTATAGTCTATTTACTAAATGAAGGTCACCAAAATCGATATCACTTTGATTTTGATTCTCTATTAAGAAAATAAAAGTCCCTAAAATTGTCTCTATACGAAGAAAATGCTCTCTACTAATTTTTGAGTTAATAGAGTGACTTATAATGATTATTATTACTTACCAATTATAAACCTTATGCTAGAATTAGCCTCACACAAAATGAAACGTTTAAAATACGTCCTTAAAACTATCCACATTTTAGAGATTTGTGCAAATAATTTAGTATTTAGATTTTGTAAAAAAATATCTTGACACAACGCACCACAAAACTTACTAAATAATATGCATGTGCAATTGTATTGTAGAATATGAGATGAATAAAAATATCTGCTTCGAGGGTACTGAAGAACTTCTTTCCTTTGTAGAAAGTCTTAAGCTACTGAAGTAATACACTGAACAAAAACAAGTAGAAACCGCCAACAATGGTTTTTAAACCATTAATGCATGTTGGAGATATAGATAAATAGTAAAAAGTAAAGTCATAACAGAAAGAAAGAGGGGGATAAGATAAATCATAAAAATGAATTTCAAAATAGAAATTGTTTTTACCAATGTACTAATATCATATTATTTTGGAAATTATTAAAGTAAATCATAAACAGAGAACATTATTCCAATATCGTTCTAAACAATATACATTTTAGCTCTGTGCTTAATAATGAATTATTGTAACACACAGTTAGTCTAGCAAGTTGTAGTTAGTCAGTAATGGTGTAGTTTGTCTTAAAGTTAAATACTCCTTCATAAATGACGAAATTGCAATTTAGTGGAATGGGACCCTGTCATGAGAGGGGCGCTGTATAAGAAGTTGTGCGAAGAGCGGGTATTAGTAAAGCTAGTTTCACGCAGTGTAATGTGTAGGTATTTCATCTTACGTTCAAGTACACAATCTGACACTAAACAGACAATATTAACCTGCACTTGTGGAAATCATATTATACTAATGTGAAAATGGTTTATAATTAATTAGTTATTTTTTTATTAATAAAAGTATACAGTTTAAACTAATTTTATCGATTTGAAAGATAAGGATGAGTCGGGCTAAGAAATGTTTATGGATATGCAATATACAAAGCAAATGATCCGGTATCCAAGAGATGTTCATATAAGGTTCTATACACGTTTTTAGTGCGTTTTTAATTACCTATAGTATTAGGGTCGATTATAACTAATGCACAGAAAAATATTTCTTTGTAACCCGAGTTTTCGATAAATCCGAGGTAGGCCTTGGTCCCTTTTACGTCGAAATATCGAAACTCTGTTGCTTATGATTTTTAAGAAATTATTAAAATACAAAAATACAAATTATATACTTCAGAAAACCAAAACCGTTTTCTGTAATAATACAATATTTTGAAGTGAAAATAGCCGAAAAACAAAAACTATTACTTTCAATGCATCCATTAGTATTGTATTTAACTTTTGTATTTGTTACTAACTTGTATACATTTAGAGGTTACATCTAATTTTGATTTTATTTAACCTAAAATTACAGTTAACCAAACTATTTTGTTTCAGTTTAATAGTGTATAATATGTGTAATTATTAGATCTGAATAATTATGACACACACACACACACACACACACACACTCACACACACACACACACACACACACACACACACACACACACACATACATATAAATATATATTTAATTTATTATATATTATTATATAATATAATAATTAATACAATTATATACGAATTATATATATAATATATATATAGAACTAAGTCAAAATACAAATACAATAATTAAAATTGAATTTATAATAATAATAATAGACTTATAATTGAATTGTTTAATATTCCTGATGCTGTTGGTACTGTTAGCCAACGAAACATGGCGAATTGTAAATTCAATTATCATTCTTGTATTTGTATTTTGAATTAGTTCTATATTATTACACAAGAATACATATTGCTATATATATATATAAAGAAACAATTTATAATTTGTAAATTCAATTATAACTCTTGTATTTGTATTTTGACTTATTTCTTTATTAATACACAAGAATACATATTGCGATATATATATATATAATATATATACATATATATATATATATATATATATATATATATATATATATATTGCAATATGTATTCTAGTGTATTAATAAAGAAATAAGTTAAAATACAAACTAAAAACTTCTTTCTATGTAGTAACAATCGGCTACGCATTTTAACACATAATTAATTTAACCCACTCATTTTAAGAATTATCAGATATTCTCAAAAAATGATATCGATCAGTAATTTAAGAATAATGCCATATTGAATTTGTCATACAAAAGTAAAACGGTATTTCCAATTTCAGACAAGCGGTTCAATGGAAAGTCAATTTTGAATACTTAAATTTTAATTTTGGTAACCTAAGAGAGGTTTATCTAATTAAACTATTAAATTTTTACCTAAATACTTGAAATTAATTTATATTTAAAAAATTAGTTTATTAAAAAGAAACTTAGATTCCTTATATAACCTTGTACTGCTAAAAGATGAAGTATCTTCCAAAACATGTTGGTTCTTGGGCATTGTCAATTTCTGACTTGAAGTTCCTATGTTTTCTCATTGTCTGGCGTCTATGAAAATGTCTAAATCCAGCGGTTATTCATTATCGTGGTGGAGATGTTGTCAGGATATTTGGGCATTTGCCTAGATATCTTTACACTCCCGTGTCACATCGAAGCAATATTTACTGTTGTATTACAACATATTTGCACTTTAAATTTACTTGATGTTATAACACATTTGCACGTTGCGGTAGCTTAGTATCCACTCCTGTAAGCGTCACCTCGAAGGAACGCTAGCTTCTCAAAAATAAAAAAATAATTATATAAAATTCGTACGTCACACTTTCTTTGTGGATTTTCCACTAACGGGAACTCTGTTGCCTAGGCAACCGTTTGTTATTTATAATCTCCGGCATATTCTGATTGTCTTTACCTTATTTTTTCTTCTTGATTTTCATGAAAGCCTTTTATTTAATACAATTTCTATACCTAATTTGGTAACTTTCGTTTTAATAGTTTTTGTCAATAATTCTTCAAATTTATTCAATTTACCGTTCATTTCTGATATATATTTACGACGGCAGCCCTGTTTACTGAAGTGGGCAAGATCTTATAAACAATCTCTCTTCGCTTCATACCGAATCCAATATAAACTTATCTTTAAACCTAAATTTAGGTTATACAATTTTAGATAATGACTATCTCTAGTACATTTTAAGAATCACAGTTTTCCCTAGGTAGACTTTAGTTACTCTACTTACATTTTGTTTGCTTATAATTACTACTGTCTATTTTATTTAGTTGTCATATACGTTTTGCCTGGTTACATAAACGCAATTATTACCGTCCAATTGAGACTGATCATTTAGAGGCTGACTATTATTAGGTTATAGTTTTGTTTAATACATCTTACGAATTATAATTTCTTCTTTCACTTTAAAAGTTAATTTTCTACTCTTTTTTATTCTATTATTTACTATTCTGTATTTTATTCAGTCCAAGTCTAAATAATACTAGGTGCATTAGCCTGGTTCCATTATAAAAACTTTTAACGTTCAATTTACACTGATCGATTGGGCTTGGCCAATTTAGGGTTATATTTCTTTCTAATAAATTTTAACATTCACTTTTTTTCTAATTGAGTACTGAGTAAATCTGTTTACATTCCTTTTTCTTATATTTTTATTTTTTATTTCATTGCTTTAAACTAATTCTAATATTAGGCACTATGGCCTGGTCCCATATTCTATACTATTACCCATTTTTTTGCATCAGTCAATTTGGCCGTTGCATTGTTTGGATGTATGTGTGTGTGTGTGTGTGTGTGTGTATTTGTATATATATATATATATATATATATATATATATATATATATATATATATAATATTAAATATGGTGATATGTTTTCTTGTAATATAGTTAATAAATTAAAATCATTTCAAAAACAAGAATACTTTTATTGCATATATTATTCTATAGAATTATATATATTATATAATATATAAAATATATATATTATATTATATTGTATAATATTAATTGTATATTATATAATATATAACATAATATATTAGAATATATTATATAGAATAATAATATAAACAAGAATAATATATGCATTAAAAGTATTCTTGTTTTTAATTTATTATATATATATATATATATATATATATATATATATTATTAATTTTGTTATTGTATATATTATAAACTTTACAATTTTGCACCTCAAAATGGATCGTAATTGATTCTTTTATTAGCAGGATGTCAATGGTCTACTACACTGCGATTGTGGATTGTAAAATGACAGACTTCTTAGCATACTCTATTTTAGCATTCCCATTTTCTTTTGTGAGACAGAGATAACATGAATTTAAACAAAGCAGGGTAAAAATGTTTGTGGTTACGCTGCTGCATTACGATGTTACTAGATGAAATAGAAATTGACTTTGGATTGAGTATATCCATCACTTCGCTTCAACATAATACATGTATTTCATTCTAAGTAAAAACTCAGTATATTTCATGCTTCAGAGATATTTCGTTGTTACTATTAAAAATCCTGTTACTATTAGCCTATGAAAATACAATTTTTCACAAACATAATATATATATATATATATATATATATATATATATATATATATATATATATATGTGTGTGTGTGTGTGTGTGTGTGTGTGTGTGTTTTTTGTGTAACGGACTTATATTTGATTTTATGCTATAATTTTTTTTTGTTTTTTGTAGTGACTTTTTTAATTGATAACGTGGTTATTTGTACAAAAGTTAGGAAGGAAGTACTGTATTTAAATTGTAACAGTGTAACAATATTTTAGGCAATAGTGTTACATATTACAGCAGCATAACAAACCGAGATATTAGTTTAAAAATAAAAAATTAAAAAAATTGTAAATTTTAATTCTATGTACCGCAATACTGGTTGAGGTATTAAATCCACAACCCAGTTTCTTAGAAATGCGCCGGAGAGTTGCGCAGAAGGTCGGGTTTCGCTACGTAAATGCTAAAACTTTCTCTTATTTTTTTAGTCTTCTAACCGAAAACACGTCGTAAGAAGGGGCGAAGTAAAAATGGATTTTTTCAACAGTTTTAATTTAATTTGAAATAATGTTTCTAATGTGTAGAAGTATTTAAAACTTGTCATTATTATTTTTTTTTTTTAAAGAGATGTTTCTTTAATGAATATTTAACACCGGGCGAGGTTGCTAGCCAACACGAATCCAAAATGAATAATGGCAAGGTCTGACCCAGGTGGCACGTAGTACAACATAAATTCCAGTTCCAGATAAGTTACAATTTAATGTAAAGTGATGTGGAATCAAAATTTAACTTTCAAAGTTTAAAAGCGCATGGCAAAATAGTACAGGATTTTTATATTTTAAAAATGCAGGAAGTTATAAGTCGTTCGTATGATACAATACCAAATTTTAAACTGTTGGATAAGTTAAATTGAAATGTATTTTACTTTATGTAGAAGCAATCTCTTTGTGGATATCATATGTCAATGCCATAAATTCTAAAATAGTAAAAATGTTAGCATACATTCTTAACTTGTTAAACGAATGTAAAACCAGATCTAATAACAGTTTAAGCGTTTCTAACGTATTTTCCTTTCTTTTTATCTTTTGTGTAAGTTTTGTGTATTAAAACTTGATTTATATCATTTTGAAATAATTGGTAAATTTATTGAATGCATCATTCTTAAGTTCAATTCAATTCTTGACTTTGCAGGTCACATATTTAATTATGTAACAGATAACTGCAATTTTTAACATCTAAATTCCTTAAGAATTTACTAAATGCGTAATAACAGTAATAGTTACCTAATATATAACAGGAGTTTGATCCATTAACTTGAAAATATCCGTGAAACATTTAATAAATGGATTTCGCTATACAGTATATTTCCTTTTATTTAATATCATAACGAAAACCTTGGGGTAACTTGATAGGTTAATTGGTATATGCAGAAAATCATATGGTAGCTGTTGAAAGCATTTTCTTGAAAATAGGAGCTAAACCTTAAAGATAAAGGAATAACAATATTCGTGTAATAGATTTTAAAATATTATTAAAACCGCTTTACAAATATTATTAGAAACAAAATATTAAAATAATAATATTAAAATAATAATATTAAAATTAATAAATTAAACATATTTCAAAAACAAGAATACTTTTATAGAATATATTTATTCAAAGCTTTTTGCCGATAAAATAGTACCAGCATATTCAGGAAAATAATTATATAATAAAATATTTTTACAAAATTAAATCATATGTGCTACAAACGACCATATGTTTATAAGTATTCTGTTAAACTTATAGAATAAGTGTATAAGGAATACTTATAAATATATGGCCGATTGTAGCACATATGATTTAATTTTGTGAAAATATTTTATTAGATATTTATTTTCCTGAAGATGCTGGTACTATTTTATCGGCAAAAAGCTTTGAATAAATATATTCATTAAAAGTATTCTTGTTTTTGAAATATTTTTAATTTATTAACTATATTACAAGAAAAAATATCACCATATTTAATATACAATATTAAAATGTATGTAAAATTTTAATATTAAAACGTTAAATAAATAAACAATTAGTAATCGATATTCAATGAGCCTCTCTTTCTAAAAACATTATCTTTTATTCGAATTATCCTGAATTTAATGTTAAAGCAGTCACTGTCCACTGTTCACATTTAGGTAGACATTTACTCCATTTCAATCTTTAAGTCGACATTCATATATTTGAAACTCTATACAGGTGCTTTTCTGAATTAAAAGTTTAAGTGGGTGCACCCGCCATATACACATTCAGGAAGGTGCCATGGCCTAATCAACTTTGAAGTGTGCGCTCTGTTCCATTCAACACTTAAGTGGATGTTTTCCCCAATTTTACTTTTAAGTAACTTAAATTCGACGTTTAGTGGGCACGCTCCTTAATTCAAACACGCCTTCGCGTAACCCTCCCTCCGTGTAAGGGTGTAAACGACCTAATTGAACTTTTACATAATCAAACATATAGTGGTGTACTTTCCCTAATTCAAATTTACTGATGGCTCTCTCCAATAGGGCATATAATTTGGAATTGCCAATTTAACTTTGAGGTAGGCGCTCTTCCCAATTTCATAATTTGGTGTGTACTCTTTCTTCAAATTTTAAGCAGCCACTTTTTACAATTCAACCTCTAAGTGAGTACTCTCTCTAATTAAAACTTTAAGCAGCAACTTTTTACAATTCAACCTCTAAGTGGACACTCTCGCTAATTAAAAATTTAAGCAGCCACGTTTTACAATTCAACCTCTTAGTGGGTATTCTCTCTAATTAAAACTTTAAGCAGCCACTACTAAAAATTAAACCTTTAAGTGGGCACTTTCTCTAACTAAAACCTTTAGCAGCCACTTATTGCAATTCGCCTATTTACTTGAAACTCCAAGCAACCTCCTTATAAATACAACTTTTAAGGAGGCGCTTTCCCCGTTGCAACCTTGAAGCAGACGCTCTTGCTAATTCATCTTTTAAAAGGAAAATCTCATAAACCTGTTATAGGATGCTTACAACTACATACATTTTAAGGAATTTATCGTTTTAGCAGTAATCCGCAGACCTCGTCATTCACATTGACAACTAAATTATACAATTTGTAATACATAAAATGTTAATATTACGTAAAACGCGTAAAATATAAATATAAATACAAATAATGATCTTGTGAAAAATATAATTTATTAATAATCTTCCTTCTAATTACAACATATTTCTTCAGATAGTAATTTTTCAAATAACAATAAAACTGATTTTACTTTTCATTTGTAGCAAAACATATTCAGAACTCTGACGAATAGTACGTAACAAGACTACACAAAACTAGTTAACTAATTAAAGCAATCAAATTACTTTATATTTAACTACCAACGTTATTTCCATTTTAGTCTTATATAAATATTACAAAAAACTGCATAAAAGCTTATATATATATATATATATATATAGGCCTATATATATATATATATATATATATATATATATATATATATATATAAATACGCCGGTCGTCAAATGTAATTAAACAGGTGTAAAACCACAATTACAGACACATTAACCCGTAAATACTTTTTAATGCATTATCTTCTCATTTCTACCTTCTTCAGAAGACAAATATTAAATGCTATCAACTCACAATACTAACTCACAATTTAGAACAACAAACATAATAGAAAAATTAAAAATTGAGTTTATTAAAACTTTATATTCCTTTAAAATTTCGTATTTATTGTAGTTTTTAAATTGTGATAATTTATGTGTTATTGTTTTTATTGTATGGATTATTATTGAACTCCTGAAGGTGTACCATAATATTATCATTTCGTTAAGAATATAAATTAAACCCAAGTTCACTTTAAAATTTGTCTGTAATGGGTCTCGTAAAATCTATTTAACTTTTAATATTCACCATTGGTTTTACTGTAACTGACTGAAACGTAGTCCGACGTATCAAATAAACTCTCTTGTACTCTTCGTCCGTCTCCAAATGTCTATATTTTCGAAAGAAGTTATTAGTGATCGTAATAGAACCCCTTTATATTTACTCTTACTGTTCGGCCGAACAGAGAAATAATCCGGCCCTGTTCGTGTGATGGCCTTTTTACAGTAATGTCTGAATGGTTTTAAAGGGTTTCAAGTATTTACTTTGCTTTATATCAAACGAAGTCAATAGAAGTGCTTTTTAAGGGAGTAGACTTTATATAATCCATTGCATTTACTGGTCGTACCTTTATTCTCATTAAGTAACGCTAATCTTCACTAACTTTGTATTCACTGTAGGTTTAATTTAAATGTGCAAGATTTAACAAAGTAGAGAAAATTCCATCTGCAGAACGTTTGTATGGTGAACAATTTTTAATGTGTTGTAATAATATACAAAATTTGTTTATCCAATGTATCAGTCACTTTTTTATAAAATGTAGTATAAAATCTCGAAAAATATAACATATTAATTTTCTAAAGGTTAATGTTTAACGCTTTTAGCAATGTTATTGTTCTAAGGTAATTCACTAAAATCTCACTAGGCTTTAGTTTATTACTACTTACTAGTTTCGGCTCTATCTTGACATTCTTAGCGATTGGGTAAAACCTTATTAGTAACACTCAATGTTAGCCAAACTGTGAGGCAAGCGTCATTTTCCTATTAATAAATAAGTGTGGAGTGAGGTTTAAAACCTTTGTAGTTTATAAACTCTTTTCAAATTTCTTGTTGTGAATTGTTTTCACTAACCCTAATTTTACCATATATTTTCATAAATTAAAATTTTGTTAACATTCAAATAAAAAAACATGTTGAAATGAAATTCTTAATTATTCTAAGTAACTGTATCGCGTGAGTGGTTTTCCCTTTGAAATTCCCACTCTTCAACTCTGAAAGGGTTGTACCTAATGGACTTAAAAACCTTTTAGTTATAATTCTCATGCATACTTTCTCCCCTTCAAGCAAGAATAAAAAAAAAAAAAATCATTGTATCACATAAAGAGAAGGAATAATTAAAAAATTCACAAATGTAAAATTAAAATATACTTACCACAAATTAAATCCTACATGAATGTTATTTTTCTACTTAAATAGACTGACCTTAATGTACTTTGTTCACGCATTTGTTTTATATTTTACTGGCCGTACTCCCGGCAAGTATAAAAGATTTAACACAGAAGCGGCTAGTAGACCATATCATCATGCACTATTGATATGTACTTATATAGAAATGTATCTGTTGATATAAATATTTATATGGTCAGCTAACAATAAATTACATGCATTCACCGCTTCTATCATTCTTAAAAAAAAATTAAAATATTCAAAAACCATATAATATTAAATTTATACTACGGCTTATAGTATTGGGGGAAATGTATAGCTTATAGCATTGTAGAGGCTGTAGTACATACGGGCGAGGAGCTATGTAAAATATATAGTTCAAAACAATTCCTGTATTAGAAATACTTTTCTTCATTGTATTTACATATATACATGCATGCATACACACACACACACACACATATATAAATATTTAATATATATAAATGTATGTACACACAGACGCACACACACACACACATATATATATATATATATATATATATATATATATATACATATATTTAAAAAAATGTTTTATTGTGTAATAGTCACGGTTCCTGAGGATATAAAAATACAAGATTTATTTATTAATTTTTATTAATAAAACCTCTTCCTCAGTTTCGTATAATCACGAATTCAAATATAAAAATCAGAATTACTAATCAGAAATATAAAAATAAAGAAGTAGTAACAAATTAATAATTAATTATGAATGTGTACAAAGATATACATTTGATACTTTATTCAGTGTCTATAACTAAACGATTTTAGTACAGTATGTAAGACAGTTGTTTATATATATATATATATATATATATATATATATATATATATATATATATATAATACAAATACAAGAATTGTTATTGAATTTACAATTCAATTGTCAATTCAATTATAATCCTTGTATTTGTATTTTGACTTAGTTCTTTATATATATATATATATATATATATATGTTTGTGTATGTGTGTGTATATGTGTGTGAGTGTGTGTGTGTGTGTGTGTGTGTGTGTGTGTGTGTTTGTGTGTCTGTGTGTAACATGTTTTATTGTATAAAAATAACACCTCAGTAGTTTTGATTACAATAAAATAAAAATATTTATTTTTAGTATTTTTAAATTATAATATATATTTTTTATACTGGATGTATCATTTCTTCATTTCGTATATTTCATTACATTAAACACAAAAGTAATAAAAGCTAGCTTCTACATCCAATTTAATTGTGAATAATTTATCCCCATTATGTTGGTTAAGTATTAATATGCAATAAACTAGAGCGATTGGAAGTCCACTGAGTGTATCTCAAAATAAGCTAGAGATTACTAAAACTAAAGTGAGCTAATAATTAAAAGGTTAATCTTGCTATAATAAGAAATTTGCTCAAAGTGATTTGAAACTTGCCTATAATGCCCTTCAATGACCTCATTATGATATATTCCGTCTAGTTAAAATTAATTGATTTGTAAGAAATGTGAAGCATTTAGAAGTAGGATTATTTAAAACCATTTGAATGTGTACTACGCCTGATTAAATCTGTGTTGCCTTTGTTCGAACAGATTAAAATGCCATTATTCATTTACGCCACAGATACTTCCAATATGTGCTTATTACGTGTTTTGTTATTACTCATTATTAGAATACTAAGCTTCAAGTGCTGAGTTTTAATGGTTTGTTACGCATTTTAGAAGAGTTTATTTCGATTATTTTATTTACTCAACATCAGTTTTATTAGCGAAGTTTGAATTACTTTATTTATATGTGATACAAACTAATGAAACAAATCCCGCCAGGTTCTTAAGCAAACAGTTTTGTAATTTGCAAAGATAATTTTAGTAGTAATTCATAGTTTATAAAGAATTCGGTAATATAAACGATTTATTAAAGAGGATAGAAGAAGTTTTTTTTGGATGTGGAAATTGAAGTAAATAAATTAGCAGAAGTACAGAATTTTTAAATAAAACTATTTTTAACATACCTCTGCCTTTGTGAGAATGCTTAAACCTTCCCTTGCTTATTTTGCAAGAGAACGTTCATTCATGTGAATTAAGAAACATTATTTTTTAAAATACGAACTCTATGACGTTTTCAGGATTTTAAATTAAATAAATGACCTATATTTATTTGAAGGTGAATAGCTTTTGCATAACCTGAAATAAATACGTTAAACTGTTCCTTAAAATACTAAGTAGTCCCAAATGTGTATGCAGAATTATACTGATTCAAATATGTAATGAAATATACCTTGTGAACTAGGAATATTCGTTAAATGAAAATCTTTAATTTCTATATGTATACCTAGAAAAAAGTATAACTTATTTTAGGTATATACTGTCATAACTCTCGAGAGGTACAGACAAGTACTCGTGAAATATTAACAAAGACCAGTCTGGATGTTAGCTTTATGTTACTCGAAGGAAGGTCAAGCTCGGTATGCAATTGCATATATTGAAAGGACGGCAAATACCTGAAAGGTTTTGTGCTTTCCCACATTCCCTATCACGTACCTTCAATTAATCACGAATATTCAACAAAACCTCGAAATATCTTGCTTCGGAAAGGTAATTAAATTAATTAATGTAGAATATATATATCACTAAGGCTAATAAAATTCCAGTTTGATAATGCAAGTAAACTTGTTATTTTTAATTTTAGTATTGTCTTACTACAATACAAATGTCCAATATTTTAAATATAATTCTCTACAATTTTATAATAAAATTAGTTATTACATTTTACTGAAACGTAAAGAAATACTCCGATTACATTTGTTTGTAAGCAAAATCTAATGAATTAGGAAATTCGAGTTCATAAATATATAAAATTATAAAAAGTTTGAAAACCTTTCGAAATTAATATTTTTCATAATAAAGGATTTTCGGTAGTGTAACGTTTACTAAGAAAGTTTATTGTAAAACCTTTTTATTTAAAAGGAATCATCCAAATAAATGTAAAAAACCAACACAAGCTGTAAACATAGCCGATAGCACCGTAACTATAATCCAGGGTCCTGCCATTATTCAGATTTATTCTGCTCACAAACGCTCCGTCATCACGGTCTTCGTATAAGATCCAAGTTTTTCATCCTACGCTTGCCATTTGAAAAAAAGGATTTCTTCACGTAATGTTATACATGTTATACGTAGTTAAAAAACAGAAAATGACTATAACCTTTTTCCAATAATTGTTCAACATTAAGAAATCGTAAAGAGAGAAAAACTTTTAAGCTTAATTACAAGCGCAAATATTTGTTAAAGATATCTGTCAAAGAGACTAATATACAATCACAAAATTAACAAAATATTTTCATTAAAAACTAAGTGTTAATATAATCACAAGGTTTGATGTACTTCAAACTACTTGTGTTGGAATTAGAGCTGCCAGAATATTTCCTTTATAAAGTAATAAAAGGCCACGTTTATTACCACCACTACTACCAGTCGACGGCACCATTGAGCTGCTCTACAAGAGTTTTTCTGTTGCCTCTACCCCTAGAAGCATCCATTCAGTATTTCTAAACTCCAGTGTTATGTCACTTTCCTGACTTTATCCTA
The DNA here is from genome assembly GCA_036971475.1 of Prosapia bicincta. Classification (NCBI taxonomy): domain Eukaryota; kingdom Metazoa; phylum Arthropoda; class Insecta; order Hemiptera; family Cercopidae; genus Prosapia; species Prosapia bicincta. Next base: position 18,453,603 of record JBAIZL010000001.1, on the reverse strand, counting down.
TGTCTCCACTCCTATCAGCACAATTTATAACTTCACAATAATTTTCTGCCCTCTATCTTCCCTTATCCTTTATCACGTACAGCCCATGTTTTGTCTGCACGCTTTTATCTGATTAACTATATTCGGCTTATTTAAAATTTTCTGATTTTCAGCTTTCGTCTTTAAACCAGATTAAGAGCCTAATGTTGGTACTTTCTGTATTACTTATTTTAAATTAGGTTTTGGGATTATTATCAATAGTTTTGCTTCTACTTGTCTTATAGTGTATTCTCTTATATTTATATAATTTATTGCATTAATTTAAAAACTAAGAGTATACACACATAAAGTTTAACCAATTATTTAGCATAGTGCATAGATATTTGTTTTAGTTTAGCCCAAGTGATTGCCAAGGTAAGTTTAAAATTTAATTACCTAATATATTTTGATAAAATCAAAACAGTAAATATACAAAACTATTATACATTCAGCCTAATGTTGTTTAATAATATGTAGAGATGTGACATTTTATTTTAATTATGATTGTTAGACTTGTTATACGTGATGTTTTAAAGTTTGATTTATTTAAATTAAACCCTTTTTTGAAAATTCAAACGGGAACAATAATCTAGAAGCCTACCTTTCTGCAGAAAGATTTGGATACAGGTCTAAAACCTAAGTCAAATCGTTAAGTATAATTGCCAAATGTAAACAATTAACCCGGTAAGTCTTTTTAAAGTGGGAATCATAATTTAAAAGTAAACAAAGGATTTATTCACACAATTTTTATTTGGGGTAACAAAAATAACAATTAAGTTGTCAATATATTTCACTTTTAATTATAACACTCAAACGACTCTGTTTCAATGCAATGGATTTAAATATTAATTCCTAGTTTAAGTTATTACATTCTAAAGAAAGAAACTTACTTAAGGTGGACATGTTCGCAGCTATAGAGTTTATTGTTTACCTGTCAAAAACTTGAGAATTTTGAATACCACACGTATTTATTTTCAACCGAAACATACATTGGAACAAATGTTAAAAACAAAAAGTACGCATAGATATTCTGTATATCCAGTCTGTATAGAACATTTTAATTTTAAAGCTTTCCATCAAGTAAAATATTAAAAACATATTATTCAGAAATTTATTCGAATATTTTACGTTTGTAGGATATTTTGAACCAATACCTTTTATCACTCAATCATTCATCAATCAATGTAAGGCACAGGCGTGTCGCAAACATCCTCTTGCTTTCGTAAGATAATCAGGTCTCTACAGAACAAAACCCTAACTAAATATAAAGTGTGACTCTTTTTCCTTCGCTACTCAGTTTTTTCCATAACCGGATACAATGTTCATATTTTGTGTTACTTATCATTATTAAACTAGTTTTCATGACTTTAGTCATCTTAAAATCATATAAAAATAGTTTTCATGACTTTAATCATCCTAAAATCATATACATCATTTTTGCGTTCTCCTATGTTTCTATAGGTTTAAAGCTTTCTCAATGCATTAAATATTTTCAAAGGCACGTGTATTTTTATTGATACACCTATTATCCTTAAAATATCATATTTCCCTATTTTAGGAAATGCGTAATCAAATAAACAATTCCACATACTTTCTTTGATGATTTTGTGTATGTGTGTTCGTATGTGTACATGTGTGTGCATGCTCACCTTTGTGTAATATTCTTATTAAGTTGGAAAATTTATTCGGTAAAATTACTAAGAGCTTGGTAGAAATGGTAATAAATGAGTAATGTAACATAAAAATGGCTTACATGTAGCTTAAATAATAACTAAATTACAACATTTATTGTTTTTGTATTTAAATATATCTTACACAAATATTTTAAAATATATTTGTTTATTATAATTTCTACTTAATAGTTTTAAAAAATATATTATTTTAAAAACTATTTACATTGATACAATCAATACCTAATAAATAGTTTTAATATTAAAATATTTTTAAAATACCATACATAAATACAGCTGTCCTTAAACACATACCCTACACACTTGCTACCCATTTTATGCGAAGAATTAGTCAAACTAATTAGTAGATGAATTCTACTGCACTTAACAAAATGTCTCTACTTCGAGACCAATTATATCTTACCTGCTTAATGTATGACGTCATTTACTAAAGATTTTATCCTAGTAATGTAATGATAATTGTACGGTTAAATTAGACAAAATTCATATTTGTGATGCAAATGTTTCAGTTCTAATTACCTTAGTTTACAAAGCTCAAGCTACAAGTAAAAAAAGCTATGCTTTAGATAAACATTTATAAAATTAAATCTTGAAAACTGTTATGATTAATATTGTTAGGTTAGGTTACAGAAGTTTTTGTAATATAAATAAGAATAACCAGATCTTTGGGAATAAATTTGAAAATGAATCGGTAGTAAAGATGATTGTTGTGATACTCATAAAATAAATCTTGCAGTTATATTGTTGTTGGTTAATTCTGCTTTGAGAGTGTTTCACCATTATTTTTGTACCATTAAACTTTTGTTTTCAAAAAAAAACAAATATTGTTATTACATGTTCTATGAATAAATTAAATAGACATAAAACGATAATTTCAAGAACCAGATGTACCTGAAATGAACGGACTTCTATAAATTCCTCTTTGGAAAAACAGACATCAGTTTTATACAAATCTACTTACAAAGATATTTACAACAGTAAACGTAGTGCTTGTATTATTATTATTATTATAAACACATTCTAATATTATGTTACAAAAATATGAGTAATCTTGTTATACTTGATTTTTTTTTTTAATGGAAAATAATTATTATGGTGCTTTGGGGTTAAAATCTTTTTGTTGCCAAATACGCTCTACTCTGTACATTCAATTCAACGGGTAGTTTTATTTTAACAACGATATAACAAACCATTGTCTCATATTGATATCACTGGGTAAAAACCTCTACTTACTGATATTTTTTCAGGAGTTGCGTTTCGCACTCTTAACTCATAGCAATAAACAATGTCCTTATCTAGTATGAAACAGGTCTACTGAAAAATATCAGTAAGTAGTAGTTTATATGAAGTGATATCAACAAGAACCTCTGGATGCTCTTATCAACTTATTGCTCAAGATGTACAAGAACCTCTGGATGCTCTTATCAACTTATTGCTCAAGATGTACAACAAGAACCTCTGGATGCTCTTATCAACTTATTGCTCAAGATGTACAACAAGAACCTCTGGATGCTCTTATCAACTTATTGCTCAAGATGTACAACAAGAACCTCTGGATGCTCTTATCAACTTATTGCTCAAGATGTACAACAAGAAAACAGCAAAATTCTATCTTGTTAAAAGGTTATTATCAGGTCCTATATATTATATAGATACTTTAATGAGGTATATTTACTTTCTGATACTTCAGCTACAACTTTTCAAATGCTTTTTGTGCTCACAATACATTAAAATTGCGCTTCTCAGTATTTATAAAGCACTTAATACGTCCACAACTGTTCTAAATTTAATTAACTTAAAACCAATCATCTATGAGTGACCTTTCATTATTTACACTTTTTATTTACCTTACGGGGGGAAAATAAATGTAATGAAAACACACAACTGTACACTTAATTGCTTCAACTAAATAAAATATTTGATTTTATCATATTTGAAAGCCTACATATTGTATCAACAAAAAGTTTATTCATATCATTCATATACTGAAAACGCGTCTGAATATGGATGCATTTTCAGGGCGAATAATATTCAGGCAATATATTAATTTATACAGTACTACTAATAGGATGTATGCGTAAAATCAATTAAATAATAAATTTATTGTCATAAAACACATCAGGTATTTACTTTTATCAATCAAAATCTGTATAGTACCTATGCCGTATTTTGTTGGTTCATATTTCATTCATTACAAAATAAAATAAATATATTTTTTTTACATAATGATGATTCTATAATGAAATAATATACACGTTATAATAATAAGGATAAATAAAAAAAATCGGTAAAAATTTGATATAAATGAAAAGTTATATAAAATAAATAATAAACTAATTACATTTAATTTATCTTAATATTACTAGTAAACCAGTTTCAGGGTTATTTATAGGTTATTCATGGAGCTACAGTACACTCTTGAAATTTTGAGTCCCGATTTTTCAAAGTTTCGTTAAATTCAAGCCTATTCGAGACTATTTGAAAGAAGATTCAAATTATTTACTGTTAGACAATGCACCATCACGTCCCAATGAAGATCGACTGTTGTACGATGATATCCGTGCTTTAATTCTACCAGGAAATGTTACGATGTCACAGGGTGTTCTATGTATGGAAATAAATACAGTCGTTTTGCAATCTCTTAAAAGCGACTAAAGGGGAAAAGCATTACAGATTTTCTGAAATAGTTAAGGTGCTCTTGCACTGTATAATCGAAACATTGACAAGTTATCCAAAACAACAAAAGTTATAGAACTACAAAAGTAGTTAAGTAGTTCATATAACATGAAATACTACATGATTACACAAATACTGAGATATATATTTGTTAGTATAAACCAATATGTAAAACGTTTCACCAGCCACAGCTCTGGCATCATCTTAAATGTAATATGCAAGACTGCTAAGTCTGGATTTAACAACATTGTTGCCGAATACTTGTTAGTTGAAAAATAAAAAGAATTACCTAATTATTTAAAAATACAAATCATAAAAAACCAATAATAATAAACCATATTCTATACGTGGGAAAGATTAAGTTTATAGTGTAGAATGTGAAAATGTATTCTAAGAAATTTAAGAAAGAAATTTATTTGAGAATACAATAGTTGTTTTGGTAATGAGTTATATATATATATATATATATATATATATATATATATATATATATATATATATATATGTAATGATTCCATAAATTCTAATCACAACTCTTATATATAATCAGTACTGAAAATATGAGGGAAATAATTAAAGTTTAAAAATCATCATTTGAGAAGCATTAGAGGAATATAAATGTTTAGTTGATAACATAATAATTAGTAAAAAAACGGAAATGTTTTCTTTAGTAACGTTGTTTGGTATGGCAGGAGTATAATAGCATTGACAGTAATGTTGAAAAATCAGGTGATAAATCGTGCATTTCAGACGGATTACTTTTAACGACTGGATTGTGGCTGGCGTACAGATTTTATCATTTGTTTCTAACATATATTTTTGAATGTGAATAGCCTTGTATTATTGATGTCATTAATCTATGTCACACACACACACACATACACACACACACACACACACACACACACACACACACACACACACACACACACACACACACAAAGAGTGTTCGTTTGGAAATGTATTAAACGGTGATGTCAACCATCATTGATGGTCATTTTTATACTTTTTAACATAAACCGACATTGAAATAGTACTTCTTTTCTGTTTATTTATTACTGAATAGGTTCCTTTAAGCTATTTTTGCTCTGACATTCGACTCTTGTTTTGTAAAGCTTTTTTCTTACCTTTTCTTACAACCCGTCGATGCTTCAGAGCGGGAATTAAAGTCTCAAGTAAGGGATATAAAGTATATCGTGTTAACTTTAATCTAAACATCCATGTATATAATAAAGTACCAAGAGATAACAGTTCGCATTCATACTTTGTGATTTATCTCTGACTTATAATAAATTTTCCGAGATTGTTTCAACTTTGTCACTCTCATATGCTAAGTGTACGAAACGTTCAGTTTCTCTTTATTAAACTTAGTTTGATTGTTATTTCAAAACCATTTGTATTATTGTGTAAACTAAATTATACGCCATACAAATGTTACACGTGTGCATCAAAATATATTGAATTTCTTATTTAGTTACTTAAAAATTGATATTCTCATTAAGTCTGTGTTGCTCATATTCCAACACTATAAAATAAAATATTTTGTATAATATATTTACATAGGTTGTAAATTGCCTCCTTTTCATAGAAAAGAATATATTTGTAAACTTTACTTAAAAACGTCATACGTTATTGAGAATTTAATGCAACTATTATAAAATCGAAACAATCGAACAGACACTGACTTTTGACGATTCGTGATCTTCCAGATACGTTTAATATTGAAGTTTCATCAAAGTTTTAATTTCACAAATAAAAAAAAAACATCTCTATAGTTCATAGAAATATCTCGTCGCACTATCTCACTTTAACGTAATTACTTGTGAAACCAGGTCTCCCTACATTTAGACCAGCGTGAAAGCAATGCTTGCTTCTACATGAATGGTTCTAGGCCGTCAATATGTAGGGTACACTTTACAGTGACCACACGTTACTCCAAGTTGTTTATTCAGCCAATTAATTGTAAACTGATGCGACCACCGGGTCGGATACTCCGTGCTGTAGGTTTGCTTCAATCACGGGTCAACGGTGAACCGTTAATTTAACCTAAATTTTAGTACTTTAGTATCAGTGTAAAATTAGATATGTTCATAGATTATAAAAGTTAGAGATCGAACTAACCACTAGAGTTTAATAATGTAACAAATAAAACTTTATTATCCTACGCGAAGTGTGACCACTCCAGGGATCTACTTTTTTATATAAACGTATGTTGTGGTTATTACTTTCTTACAATAAATATTCAAAAGACTTTCTACTATATAACCGATTACTTTTAAAATTAATTTATGACTGTTGTCAAAACCAGATTCTAATCTGGTTATTGTAAGTCTTTTTACAACTTACTAAATAATAGTACATTTTATATACCCTAATTAGTTATAAAATTCAAACTACTTAAAATATAATCAGAATCAATAAATAAAAATATATGCTACACTATTCCCTACAAGATATGGCTAATTTATATCTTATACTTAGGTTTATCTCTCATAACTCTTTAACAATTGAATCTCTGACAAGTATATGCACATGATCCTTATTAAAAGCACTTTTTAAATATCATGCCTACTTGTTTCTAGTTCGTTTATTGCTGTAACTTATCATTTCAGGCTATGCTTATTTTGCTGTTTAAAAAATGTAAATCTGTAATCCGTGTTTAATTTTGGTTAACCTATTTTGGTGTATATTTTTAATGAAATAGTCATGTTTTCTCTATCAACCTGTCCTTATGGTGTTGAAGTTTTTCTTTCACACGAACTCCTGTGATATTTTTCTACGTGTTTAATTTACTTTTATTTTAGAAATGTTTATAGTACATGATAATTGAATTATTGAAAACAATGTTTCTTCAATATTATAAATTTGAGGGAAACACGTTGATGTATTATCATTAGCATTATTCTATGTTTGATGTTTTCCACTTGACTGCTTGTGTACATAGAATATATGATCCTGAAACGTTCTTCAACTAACAATACATGAGGAAACAAGGGTTTAATCCAAAGGTCGTCCTCAAGTTTTTATGAAATGAATAAATTTTGATTAATAATTTATTTTGTATTAAACAATATAAACTTCAAATCTAAACAGGTCTGTATTGATAACCTCAATATTATTATAATATTACTTTGACATGTGAGTTATATATATATTCCAATATTTGAAAAATATTTGATTTGATAAATATATGTCATTTTATGTCTATTTAATAACTGACACAATAAATATGTACTCTTCCATAACTATTTTAAGGTATTTTTGGACATCCTTCGACAATTTTATAAGATTATTTAAATATTATATTTGATATATAAATCTAACCTTTTTAACAATGGGACGTTTCTTTAGCATTTCAATTAGATTTGTTTTATACCTGCAAATTTATTTTCCTAATGAAAATTTAGACATTACCTTTACTTTTAACTGCAGAATTTTAGTATTTCTTCACTGCCTCAACATCTGTTCCTTCATGATTACCTTCACATAATGCCTTTGAACCCTTTGAACCAACATTGAATAAAAAGCAATAATATCCTAGGAAATTTAGCTGTAGATATATTGTGGATGTTTCAAAACCTTTCCTATCATCAGTACACCTAGATGCTATCCTCTGTACAACTTGATTCTGATGTAATTCGTTATAATATACTCTACAAAAGTAATTTTAGAATCTGCAACAGTTACGTCATCTCTGACGCGCAGCTATACAGTTCTATATTGACGCTTATACATCTATGTTAGCGATAGTAACTTTTCATCAAATATACTATGTTCTGTGTTTATTATTTAAGTTTTTTTCATTTTCCGAATCGTATTTTGAGTAACTTTTAACTATAAAAATATATTTACAGATATTACTGTCTGTTGGTTGATATATCAATATCAATATAGCAATATATGATATATCAATATGATATATCAATATATTTAACACATGTTGTAATACAAATGTCATAGCTGGGAGAGGAGGTGTGCCCTCACGGGAAATCCGGGTGGTGGCAGGTTTTTGGAGTAGAGTGTTTTCCCAAAAAGCCCCAGAGTATCAGAGGCAAGAATGAGCTGGAATGCTTGAGTAAATCTGGGACATCACCGTTGTCAAACGCGTCTAAAAATAGAAATGTCTCAATTCTAACATCAGAACTGTTGTAGAGGCGCCTTAAATTTCGATTTTCGCCTACATTTAGACTTTTCAACGTGTTTCGGTGTCAGCCGGAATTAAGGTGAATATTTTAATTTGAAAATCAACTTTAAAATTTGAGTGAATGTTATTACCAATAAAAATCATTACTCATTTTGTCACTCTGAAGATTTGCTTCTTATTTATCAAATGTACAGCCCGGAGCACCATCATCACAGGAAAAGTATAATTAAATGTGTGTTATCTGTACATATGGGCAACAGGTTCAATGAATCTGTTCAAAGCTATAAATAATCCTCAACTCTCTACCGGGCAATTTGTCTCTATTATTAAGTATTGCATAATGAATGCCTTTTGTTCTGTAACTTTCGAAACGTGTAGCATATCTACACTGGAAAACACATTTAGAGGACGGTTAGAAAATTTAATAAATGTAAGCAACAATGGAAATATCACTAGAGAAAATTTATTATTATTATATATATATATTAAAACAAAATAGGTTATTCAAATGAAAATTTTCATTCCTGATGATGTTGGTACTGTTTACCAACGAAAAGCTTTGAATATAAATTAATAAATATTCTTGTATTTGAATAACCTATGTTGTTTTAAATTATTAAACAAGAAAACGTATTATATATATATATATATATATATATATATATATATATATATATATTTATATTGTAATGAATTTCTTTAGGTTAAGAAAACACTTAGTAAAATATAGACCTAGCTAGCGCTTAGTCTATTGTCACATCTATCGGCCGAAATAAGTTACTACACACACCTGCAAGTCATAAATATTAAAATATCGAAATATTGTTGCTGTTCATGACGAGCTGGTTGTAAATTACAAATTAAACTTTTGTTATTACTTGCAACCAAGCATTTGTTAACTAAAAGTTGTTAATTGTTAACTTACACTTGGAGGAATCGTTTTGGTCTTACGACTTCTTCAGCCTCGTCTTCAGTCAATAATTAACAATTTTTAGTTAACAAATGTCTGGTCTCAAGTAATAAAAAAAGGGTAATATTTAAATAATTCGAAAAGGGTTCATTGTAAGTAAACCAAGACGTGTCTCGTTCAATGGAGAGAAGCTTTACCCCGATATCGAGGGACCAGGGAGATTTATGGCTAGGAATCACTTAGAATGCTGAAAACCACGTACAGAAAAACACCTGCACCCTTGGAAGTTCGACAAATATTTCACCAAGCCAAAAGAAAGTGATGAAAGCGTCAATAGGCAATTTTAATAGGCTAGTCGCAATTTGAGCGCCATAAGGGGGCCAATTAAATTTGAAGAGGGGATGAAACCCATACGGATATAATCCAAGGGACACAGGGACAAGTCAGTCAATTTTCAGTACTCGAAAGGGTCAAGTTCTAGGACTCGAAGAGTCAAAATTCAGGACTCGAGTTAGAAATATGTTCAGTTTTATTAAGAAACGGTAAATTCAAACAAAGTAACGTCGAAATGTAAAGTATCAAGCGAGAATAAGAGAGATTTTTAATTAGAAAGTGAAGTAATAGAGGGAGATTAAAGCAAGGGAGATTACTAAGTAATGAGTTATATTAAGTGAGGGAGATAGAAAAGTAGTACCAGAAATTAAATAAGGGAGATAACTAAATAGTAAGCGGAATAAATAAGGGAATGAAAGTCAGTTACAGCATTGACGCATTTCGAGTGATTAAGGAAAGTGAAATTGAAAGGGAAATATTAATAAGTGAATTGGTGTCAAGTGAAGTGAAACAAGGAACCACGCAAGTAATAAATAATAATTTATTTTCATTATAAAGCCAACTTTTTAAAATCAAAACATTTAAGAACATTTAAACTTTTATAAATTCCTTAAAAAGTCATAATGAATTGAAATATAAAATTTATCAAACCAAGTGCAGTAACTTATACACGCCCTTAGATCACTAAAGGAAAGTAAAATTAGAATTGTTTAAAATTAATAGTAAAGTAAGAGTTTTGATGCCTATCGGCAAATATTAGAGTTAGTAAAACGAAGTATACGAACTACCTGTAAATGCAATATTGAACTCAGGATAAAATAAATCTGTTATTATAAAAGCATGTACCTGGGTTATTAATTTAATTTCCTAAGAGTCAAAATATCCTGTAGACAATCATATGTGAAGGTACGTTATATATATATATATATATAAATTTATTTATTTTATAATGTATGTATTGTATATTAAGCAATCAGTTTGTTTCTTAAACTAATAATAGTTAGACTTTTATCATACATTTTTAAACAATACCCTTCAGTTCGAAAGTTTTTAATTAGTAATTTCCATTAAAGATATATTTACTTTAGTTTCCTACATCCTGCAACTAAAATAGGTCACACATTACTTATTCTTGATACCTCCTCCGCATTTACACCTCCAATTTTGTAGTTGCTATTATTTTTCAAACGTAATTTTTAAAAACCGAATTTTTACCTTTAGTTTACAATGAAAAACATAGTTACGTGACACAATCGGAGAAATAAAATAAACGTTTTATTATTTTAATACTAAACTTAAAAACAAGGGATACAAATTGTAATACAATCATTGTAACAAATGTAGTATAAAGAGATAGAAGGACATACACAGTCAGACTAACGCCAACTTGCTTAAGGTTAATACCAATCTAACAAGAACTGTGACAGATAAACCTTGATTTTAAAAGTAGCGTAAGTAATTATTTGGTTACAATTTGCAGCTCAGGTTCCACATAAAAACAATTAAAGTAGTGTGAACGAGAAAAAGGAGGCCACATCATCATCGATGGAGGTTAGAAGTGACCTGCTTAAGATTTTCAGAAAAAATAAAGAATATGTCTACAACAAATTTATTAGGATAAATAGTTATATAAGTGTGTTTCTATATAAGATTATTAGCAATATTACTTTGTATAAAACTATTTAGTACGCCCTGTGCGTGTAGCTTTATATGCAGATTAAACGTGTAAGAAGCTGCCAATATAGTGTTTTATTACCACATTGTTAACGATTTCACTGACATCACTTATAATTATCAATATGATAACCATGTTGACTGCGCTGGCTCCTTTTCTATTATATCTGATTGAAAGTCAGAAATTTAAAACTTGTATGAGTTGTAGTATGTTAAATGGGGCCCCAAACACATTGCGATTAAAACCTCCTAATAGTATAATTAAAATATTAATGCATAATAGTTGTTTAACACAAGACCCTTAGGTTGATTTTTGAAAGCAAGTTTAAAAAATTTTCTACAGATTGACTGAAAAGGTAATAGAGTGGAGACCACCGGAGAGAAGAGTAAGAGAAATACCTAGAAGAGAGCGGAATACAGAAGTACCGAAATAATGTACACACGGTAAATTATGGCAGATTTATATGCAGATAGGAGGATATGGAGAAATAGAAGCGAAAAAACCGCCAAGGGTTGACAAACTAATAAATAATTTATATATTTTGTAAACAATTTATACCAAAATTACTGTAGTCTCAATAGCTACTATACAAAATATTGGATTACAATTATTATAATATAATAAATACACTTTTAAATTTTAAACTTCTTATGGAATAACTAGGTTCACATTTTTTAGTTTAAGAACTTACTAAATTATAAATTTATCAAATCAATTGGTTTATTATTAAACACAACAGCACAATTCGTTATAAAAAACCCCAAAATTACATTGACTGTTTACCGTTACGGGTTTTATTTCTCGACACATCTTTAAGGACGCCTTTAAACATTCAATTTATCACAAAGAAAGGATTTGCTGAAGATGTTATATTATTATTAGAGTCTGCTTCCTACCTTGTTATTGCTACTCCAAACTGCTGTGTGAATCATTCTTGTATTTAATATTAATATTAGTTTACGTAAACTAATTTCAAATAGAACTTCAAAGGGAAGGACGGAAGTGGGCGAGAGTGGCAACTGACGAAATACCACGTAACATTTAAAGACACGTATCCGTGACCCTTTTCCGCACTTTGACGGGGCATGACTACCTTCAAGCCCATCTACATAGAATCGGCCTAGCAGATGAAGACACCTGCCCCCTGTGCCAAGTAGGAAGAATGGGTGACGAACATCTCTTCCTATGTCCCCAACTACAGTCAACACCGCAGAATATAGTCAGTCTATATTGTGAGGCTCGACGTTGAATGGCAGAACAGTCACGGATGGACGTTGGATAAAGTAAAGTAAGTTAAGTTTCTTTTGTGTTATGAGTGAAGCAAAGCGTGCCCGGTTATCCTGTGCAGGTATTTTGCGTGATTGCTTGTCAAATGCAGAGAAAATCCTCGTATGTTACTGCACTAAACCTAAGAAGTGAGTAGTACGTCTGTCCATGATGCGTGAAGTCCATAAGATTGACGAAGATTCAAGGGGTTTACAGAAACCCGAAATAATTACTTTTAATAACAAGACCAAAATTGGAGTTGACGTATAAGACAAAATGTGTGGCAAATACGATGTAGCAAGTTATACGAAACGATGGCCTATGGTTCTATTTTTTTATTTTCTAAATATAGCACACATGAATGCGTACAGAATTTACATTGCTAACAAACCTGGAGGGTCACCATTGTCAAGAAGCTAGTTTATTACAAACATTGCTTAGGATCTAATTGTTTCTAAAGAAAGAAAAAGGTTCAATGTTACTGTGCTACCTGCAGAACTAAAGAGGCGAGCAGGAAACCTTCTTGGAATCAATGAATCCTATCCTGAACATCAACAAATAGACAACAAGGTTAGACGATGCTATAGGTGCAGTAGAGGGAGGAATAGATCAAGCTGGAAGTGCTACCAATGTGGAGATATGCCCTGCTAGTGTGTTACATTCGTATGGAAGCTACACACCGTTAAAACACTGGAAAGAAAAACAGTAACAACTTTGTTAGTAAGTGCATAGTCCTACCCATTTAACCTAAAATGTATTTATGTGGTAAAAAACACTTTTTAGACATAACAATGTAGATTTTACGTTTTTAAAAAGCTTTATACTGTCTGATGAGTTATATTTGTAAATAAATGAGTTTTATAGTACCACTATCCTAATTCATTTTAGTTTTATACACCCAAAGTTGGGATTAATTTCTGGTATAAAATTAATATAATCAGATTACAATGTTTATACCCAATTTAAAATTATAATCTTACATTTATTTTTTTACGAATATGTTGAAAAGTATAATAGAAAATAGTTACGATAGTAACAAATTAAAAAAATATTTGTTAGTAAAAAAATGTTTGATAAAATGGGAGTAGGCTACAGTGGTAGCCCATGCGCCTCAATGCGTTAATTTTAACCACGCGCCTACCGAAGGAATAATATTCAGTTTAACGGACGTGCAGGAAGGCCCAATGAGGGATTTTACCCTTCAAAGTACAAATATCAGCAGAATAAATCATAATTGGGTAACTAGGGTTAGAATTTACCAACCATCTGATCACTTTACTTTAACAATCACGGAATCTGTTAGTGGTTAATGTATCATATTCTGTTTTCAATCGCAACTATGAATTTGTATTAGACCCATATATAAGTGTTTTATATAATTCGAAATGCAGATTATAAACATTTTAAAATTCAAAATATTTCTTACCAATTTTATTGTCCGTTTAATTTATTTTCCTTGAACATCGAGGAATTTCACGTTTAATATTTAATAATGAACGTATACTTTATGCATATTTTGCTGTGGCAAACATTCTTGACAAAACATTTTGTATTTATAACAACGCTCTTTTAACACTAAAGTTAGATATATTCGCTTCTATAGAATGTATAAAAATTAGTTTCATTTTCCATTTTAAATACAGTTTACAGTTGGAATAAACTTTTTGATTAAAACACCCACTACAAATAAAGATGATGAGTCTCAATGTGAACATGTAGTGTTAATTAAACATATAGAAGTCATCCCCTACCTGTGCGTTGTGAAACAATAGTGATAATCAATCAATGTTTGCTGCAGGCGAGGCGCACATATCCCTTACCCCGTAACATGTCAGGACAATAAACAACAGTGTTGTCGTTTTCGTGTGGCATTTCCGCTTCCATCATTTTAAATGTTCGAATTAATATATTTAACACATTTTGTAAGGCAAATATCATGACTGTGAGAGGAGTTGTGCCATCAGGGGAATTTCGAGGGTGTGGCAGTTTTCTGAAGCAGAGAGTATTACTTAGGAAGCCCTAGAATATGAGTGATAAGCATATTGTGAATGAGAGGGAATTTATTCGCAAATCAAGAGCAGTGTCGTTGTCAACAGCGTCTAAAAATAGAAATGCTCCCCTCTTACATGAAAACTGTTATACAAGCACCATAAATTATCCCCTATGTGCCGACTTGTCAACGTGTTTCTGTATTAACCTAAATTCAGGTTATTTATTTCATTTGAATATGCCAACATCGAATTTGGGAGAATGCTAATGACAATAAAGCTTATCAACAATTCTGTCACTCTTTGAAAATTTGTAACTTTCCTAGAAGAAGTACCGCCATCAGCGCCAACGAAATTTTAAATTTAAGGAACATAAAATTTTAATTTTCGATAGTAAACATAAATTCAAATATGAATACAGTGCTATAGGCAGCTATTTCAAAAAAACTTTACAGAGGAAAACCATTTTTAAAGGGAGGGGATTTTTTTATTGATTTGAAGGAGATGAGCGACAAATAACAGTGGAAGAAAAGTAAAAATTCATGTAGAAATTTCATCGAAATTGGAAAATGTGCAGAAAGTAAAATGATGAAGATCATCAATTATAAGGATTGCCTAAATCCAAAGTTTTAAAAGTTATGACTAAATATAAAAATGTATACTAAAATGAAGAAGCGACCAACAACAAGAAGCTCTGACGTAGTGATCACGCAATTTTAAGGGAAAGAATCGAACCATCTTACCTCACTTTTTACCAAGTATGCTGATTGGACCTGAGAAAAGAGGTGAGGTATAGAGTGAGTGTGGAGGTTGAAGAGGGGAAATTGGGAAAGGCTTAGAAACTATCACCAACGCTGGACGGATATCAAACCACTACGCTTTTAAATATTTTAAAGTGTTAAATTCCAACATCTTGTGCTACGTGCGTGGAATAGATGGTAATAAATGTAAAGGTGCACTTCATAAGTCATTTTTAGGTATTTCAGTCGCTAAATATGGCTAAAATCAATCAAAATGTGGTGCATTTCAAATAGAACATAAACGACGGAGTGTTCCGACTTTTATAAGCCGTAAGTTGTATGTAGAAGATAATAACTTTAAAAGTCACCAGAATAAATTTTAAAACTGGTAAAAGTGAAAACCATTAAAAAGTAAACATTAGGTTATTAGGAGGTTATTATATTTTACCCTCTTCCAAGCAGACGTTTCTACATTATAATGTAAACTGAATACGGTAAATCTAAAATGTAATTTCGAACCACAAAAATGTTAGTATTGCACTGAAAACATCAATTTACATACTTATTCTATCAAAGACGAAAGTTTGGTGAAGCTCAAGTTTTTCGAAAACAATTTCCTCATTTTAATGACGGAATTCTCTTTGTTTACCCCTCACAATACATTGACGAGACCGTAACGTTGGTGTTTGGTAACAATAGTTTCGGAGGACCAATAATTATTATAATTATATAAACTAATAGTTTGTACTTACGTGAACCGTGGAATACACACTTATCACACTCGTGTATTAAATAAGCGATTTCTGGCCAGAAAACTTGTTCGTATTCCACGCACTGGTATTTCGGTATAAACATTAATAAAATAGTTACATTCGCGTATTCTAGTACCTAAGATACGGAGATTGAAAGGTATAATAGTATACTAGAACGTAGGGGTAGACCTGTCTACACTCCCGAAAGGTCTAACGTGCTCTGCTGGTTCAAACTGCAGGACCGATTTTGTCACGGGTGAGCTTTGTCTGACTTTGGCGGCGGGTTTAAAATAAAAGAAATGAGTCTATATTAATTTTAAATACGTAACATACCGGGGGCCTTGAATCCTTCTAGGATTCAAAGAGAACTAACACAAATATAATATGTTGAGAGTTTATAAAAAATAAAAAGTTCATAAAGGAAAATAAAAATATCTTTTTTACAAAAATTGACCGCACTAAGGCGCAAGTTCATTATGAGCGTAGAGGTAGAGGGAAAACCTTGTGAGCAGGTCTTGTCAAGGTTCCCTGCTTTGTCTTCAAATGAAACACTCTTACTACACCATCCTTTCCTGGAGAAACACTACTTATCCTAGCCAGAGGCCATGCGAGAGGTGGTGCAGGTTGATGCACTAACACGAGGACGCCGACGCGCAGGTTGACCGTTGGCACGTTCCACTTCCCCCGTTGCTGAAGAGTATGGATATATTCTAGATGCCATCTCTTCCAAATACGCTGGTGAAAGGCCTTGATTAGCTGCCAGTGCTTGAGTCGGTTGGCAGGAGCGTTGAAAAGATCCTCTTCTGAAACTGAAACCCATGAAGATCCTATTCAGAAGTGACCCGGGGTGAGTGCATTGAGGTCTGAGGCGTCGTTTGACAGAGGTGTGAGATGTCTCGAATTCAAAATAGCCTCTACTTGAGTTGTGAGAGTGGAAAATTCACTTAGAGTTAGAATATGTTCACCGATGACACGTCGGAGGTGATGTTTTGCACTCTTGATTGCTGCTTTCCAAAGACCACCTTGATGAGGAGCTGCAGGCGGGTTGAAATGAAAGTTGATATTGTGTTGTGATGAGAATTCAGCAAGAGGGGTTCGGCCTGAAGAGATGATGAGATTTTGTAAAGCATTATTCGCTCCAACGAAATTCGTTCCACAGTCAGAATAAATATTTGTGCAAAGACCGCGTCTAGACACAAATCGGGTGAGAGCGGCAATAAACCCATCTGTCGACCGGTCCGATACTACTTCAATGTGTACAGCCTTTGTCACAAGGCAAACAAAGATACAAATATATGCTTTGGTGAAGCGAATCGACCGCAAATTGTGCATTTTGATGTTAAAAGGACCTCCGTAGTCAATTCCGGTGTTGAGAAAAGGACGAGAAGGAGTTAATCTTGCTTTTGGTAAATCACCCATGAGCGGAGATTTATTGTGAGGCTTGTGTCGGAAACATACAACACATTGAAAAATGCGAGAGCGTATTACACTTCGGGCCGAGAGTATCCACACATCCTGTGCAAGAAGTGATTGAGTCAATTGAGCGCCCGAGTGTAAGTACATTCGATGATAAAAATCAATAAGAAGGTTGACGACATGATGTCGTTTGGGCAAAATCACAGGATGTTGCACATCCGTAGGAAGTTTTAAAGCGTTGAGACGTCCTCCCACTCGTAGGATATCATCCTTGTCGAGAAAAGGAGAGAGTCGGCGGAGTTGTGACGAGGCAGGTGTAGTTGGATCCTTCTTCATTGCAACGATGTAGTCTCTGAACGCTGATTCTTGAACCATCTTGAAAATTGCTAGTCTTGACGCTCTCATTTCCAGAGTGTTGAAAGGACCATCGAGCTTTCTTGAATGACGAGCGTTATGAGTAAATCGCAAAATATAAGCCATTACACGCTGGAGTCGGCTAAAGTGAGAAAACTGAGTGAGGGAGGAAACTAAAATGAGATACAGGCCAGTTATCATTAGATTTTTGTAGCCAAAAGGGGCCGTACCACCATAATAAGTGCTGTGGTAAATCTTTAGGAAGTAACCCACGCGACGCGCAATCAGCAGGATTATCTTCACTCGCTACGTGTCTCCAGTAAAGAGAAGGCACTAATTCTTGTATCTGGGCTACCCGGTTGGCGACAAACGTCTTCAATCGATGAAGAGGTGTTTGTAACCATGTCAGTGTTACTGTGGAATCACACCATAGATATACAGAAGAAAATTCCACCCTTTTTCAAAAAGAGAGATAACATATCCCACTAGTTGGGCTAGTAAATGAGCTGCACCTAGCTCAAATCTTGGTACCGTGAGCCTTTTCAGAGGGGCTACCCGAGTCATCGATATTACTTGCCGAATTAACACAGAGTTGTCGCTAAGTTGGCATTTCAAGTAAACGACGGCGGCATAACCGTTCTCAGAAGCATCTGAGAAACCGTGTAACTCGAAGTTTCTCGAGTGTGTTATTCGTAATGCACGAGGAATTACAATTTCTCGTAGAGTATTAGCCGAGTCTGTAAAGGTTTGCCATAATTTCAATTGTTCAGATGGAAGCGGTTCATCCCAGTTCAATCCTTTGATCCAGAGTAGTTGCATAAAATGCTTGGCCCACATAATAATGGGTGAGAGAAAGCCACAAGGGTCGTAAATCTGGGCAATGATACCGAGAATTTGACGTTTAGTCCTGGAATTGTGAGGAAAATTCAAATTATAGGTAAACGTATCGGTAGAGGGTGACCAGTGAAGACCTAATATAGTGAAATGTGGTTGTTTACTGCCTTGAAGGAATACAGGGGTCTCTAAATGAGCATCAGGAAGATCTTGCAGCAGTTGACTGGAGTCAGATGTCCATTTGCGTAGTTCAAAGCCTCCGCGAGCCAGGAGCGAGATGAGTTGCTTACGGAGGCTCAAAGCATTTTCTTCAGAGTCAGCTCCAGAGATGATGTCATCTACGAACGTCTGCGTGCGTAGAATATTTGCAGCTTCAGGATAGGAGTCACCTTCGTCTGCAGCGAGCTGATGTAAGGTTCTAATGGCAAGATACGGTGACCAATTCACTCCGTAAGTCACTGTCGGAGCTTATAGATTAAAGAGGGCTGATCTGGACTTTCACGCCATAAGATCATCTGATAGCACTGGTCATCAGGGTGCATTTTTACCTGTCTATACATTTGACGAACGTCACAAGAAAAAACAACGTTATGAATCCGAAAATTTAGTAATAAATCACAAATATTCGTTTGCATCTTTTTGCCTGTTAATAAAATATTATTAAGAGAAATACCATTAGAGGTTTCAGAACTAGCATCAAATACAGTACGTAAACGAGTTGTGCTGCTAGACTCCTTTAAAACACCATGGTGAGGAAGGAAGTAATGAGGTACAGTTAGATCAGTATTATGAGCGTATATCATGTGACCAGAGGCTAAGTAATCAGCCATAAAATCAGTATATAGGGATTTAAATTGAGGTTGAGCACTAAATTTCTTCTCTAGAGAGTGCAGTCTTTTTTCTGCATTTAAACGAGTTTGACCCAGAGGAGGATGTTCAGTCTTGAATGGTAGTCGGACGCAATATCGGCCAGATTGGTCCCGAGTATGAATGGCGAGAAAGTGATCTTCACATAATGTATCTTCTTGAGAAAGCATAGACACAGCAGGGGGTTCTTCCTGTTGCCAAAACCTTTGTAGTGAGTAGTGAAGGTCAATGTCGTTGACAACTAGAAGTGTAGTTGATAATTGAGAGCTGGAGTTACTATGAAGTTCACTGCCAGATAGACATGGTGCGTTACCCATTACTAAAAAGCCAAAGTGTGTGCCTATTAGCCTGGGTAAACCAGTTCCGAGGTTATAAGCCTCTTGAGTAAGTATGAGTGGAAATAAAGCACCACCAAGAAGAACGTCTATGCCGCCTGGCAAGTGAAACGTAGGGTCTGCCAAAACATAAGGACGAACCTTGGAAAGAACTTCAGAGTCTACTTTTGTGCTTGGTAGGTTAACACATATTTTTTCCAATATTAAAAATCTTTCATTAATTGAAATAATCTTGCCCCCAAGAGTTTCAACAGCAACTGAGGTGAGACCTTTTGAGCGTAAGGGTACCTGAGACAATCCTACCACACTATGAGTAGTCTTAGTACGAGGAGCACACAATAATTGAGCAGCACTCTCGGTGAGAAAACAAGATTGACTGCCAGAGTCAACAAGAGCACGAAATACATGAGTAATGCCGTTAGACGAGGTAAGCTTAACAAGTAGAGTGCCTAAGAGAACAGTGTTATAGATTTGAGACGTATTCTGCTTTTCTTGACAGGTCATAGTGATTGGAGAAGGGGTTATTTCCTGTTGAAGTGTCGGAGAGTCTTGACGCGAAGTTTGAGGGGTGGTCCGTTGCAGCGTAGAGTAATTTTCAAAATGTAATAATGTATGATGATTTTTGTGGCATTTGTAGCAACTAAACTTTGACCTACAGTCCTTAAGATGGTGAGTACCTAAGCATGAGGCACAACGCCCCTTTTCCTTTACAATTTTGAGACGGGATTTGGCGTCCTGACTCTTGAAGTCCGGACACGAATATACCTTATGGTCAATTTTATTGCATATAAAGCATGGATGAGGTTTAACTTTAATGGAGGAGCCTTCTCCATAATTGTAGGACATCAGTGATACTTTTTGTTTAAAATATTTATTTTGGGAACCAGAGGGGGTGCGTGATCCAGACGAGGAGGGTTTCGAGGTGAAAGGAGAATGAAGATTGTCATCATCAACTTCATTACATTCTTTACTTAAAAACTTAATAATTTCCGCTGCATCAGGTATTGTAGTGGAGTCAACTCTCTCTTGAGTAACACTTGATGAACGGAAGTTTTCAAAACGGTTCCTAAGTTCACTATCCATTTTTCGTAAAAGCATAGCAGA